>JALLAX010000622.1:0-10623 GCA_036939555.1 Discostella stelligeroides
GACCCTTCCACAGTTGTGAGGGGAGCGGGCTTCTATCACCAAATTCCCTATTTGTAGAAGTAGTAGTAGAAGTAGTAACCTGTGATTCAGAACAGAGAAAGAAATAATAATTATCATTATGGTGCGAATGGAGAATGGAGATGATGACACATCATGCAATGTTTATCATAAAATGTTTATCATAAAATTCCGATTTTGCATCAAGAAACGCACCGGTTTGACTAAACCTAAACATCCAAATAACATTGCAATTGTTACCAATAGCAAAGACATGCTATAGCAGTTGTGAATGCGCATGATTGTTGCATTGGAGTGTTGAGGGCTTACGATGTGGTGATTGGTGATTGGGTGGGGTGTTCAAAGAATGGAAACCTCTATTATGTGAGTGGACGGATCATGATGATGTGTATTGTGTATTGTATGTGGCCGTGTGACTGACATTGGAATCGTAGGCCCAGAACGTTGGATATTAATTACTGCTCAGGCGGTGATGCTCCACTTCGTGCGGCATCTAAAAAGACTCAGTCTGCACCACTTTAGTTATGTGTAATTTCTTAAGATATTATTATTATTAATCTCATGGTCGTCATTCGTCATCGTCATCGTCACACTTGATAAACCTTAAAATAAGAAAGGAAATCATCTACAATTCTGTGTACAGAAAAAGCGCGGGAAGGAATTCCACGCACCCAACAACGAACAACCCGACCATGACTGAACATCATGACCACGACTATTGTCCACCGGAATTATGCATGTAAATCGAAGCCAAGATGAAATTGACTAAGGTTCTTTCAGCATCGGTATGGTTCGCCATTATTGCGGCCTCCGACCAAGACAACCCGGGTTCTGCCAACGATGGAGTAAGCTCCATCATTTTTTTGCTGGTGTTGCGAATTGCGAATCTTTTTTCGACGCTCACACTACTATTCCATGTATCATTTTAGAACGGTTATCGTCAAGGTGAAATTAAGGATGGCATGGTGCCACAAAAGGGTCAAGTAGAGAGTTTATTTGATATTGGTATCACAGGAGAGGCATCCCACTATACGGCGGAAAATTTTGAGCTCTGCGACGACAAATCAGAAGAAACCTGCTACTATTACGACGATGGCGGAAGCTTGACCTACTATTGCGCATCGGTAAGCTTTATTTATATTCACAAGTAACATATGGTTCAATGATGAAGACTTGTCTCATAATGAATTAAATTCACCATCAGCTCGTCGATGGAGGCTGCATTTGCCCCGACGGCCAAAAGAAGTGTGATGCCTGTGAGTGTTTTGCAAGAGCGCTCAAGTTTGGTTGTTCCGATTATCAAGTATTCTCTAATCTCCGTTTTCATACATACAATATCAGTTTCTCTGACTGGTGGTGCTGCTAGTTTCTGTGCAATTACTTGTTGCGATAGTCAAACAGAAGAAGCCTGTTACGATTATGACGACGACGGAAATTTTAAGACCCAATATTGCGCACCGGTGCGTTCAGTCATATTACCCACGTCCAGATTGAGTTTGTTTCGTACCATGTCTAATCATATTTCCCGCAGCTTGCCGATGGAGGTTGCCCTTGTCCAGAAGGTCTTGAGAAGTGCGATGGAGGTATGACTAATAATGACCCCCAACAATACCGACTGTTCTCCACAGAGTATGATGTTGATTTCAGAATCTTACTTCTCTGTTCTCTTTTCCTACTACTTACTGCTACTTTCAGACCCGCTCAATGGTATTGCTAGCTACTGCGCGACGATTTGTTGTGACTCTACAGAAGAAATGTGTCTTGATTATGATGAGGACGGAAAAGTGAATCAATATTGCGCAGCGGTATGTTCTCTTTTTTCAATTGTGTACATTTCACAGTTAATGCAGTTTTTTTCTCAAACTATCGTTGTCGTCGAACCTCAGTTTGCGGAAGGAGGTTGCCCTTGTCCCCAAGGCCAGGAGAAGTGTGGAGCGGGTGAGACGCTTTCAGGAATTGAATCCATTTTTTGATTTAACAAATACTGAATTGCTGCTCTGTGGTTCAATGTTGACAGATCCACTGAACGGTGTTACCGGCTACTGCGCGACGGTCTGTTGCGACAATGAGAAAGAACAAATGTGCTTGGATTATGATGAGGATGGATATATGATTCAATATTGCGCTCCGGTAAGATGTCCCCCCCACCTAATGAAAACACTACACACATGAATTGTGACGTGCATATTCTCATACTGCTACGTTTTGGATTGCACAGTTTGCCGAAGGCGGCTGCTCTTGCCCCGAAGGCGAGAAGAAGTGCTATGGTAAGCAACCTTTGTATACAATTCATAGCATGTTTTGAAAACCGAGCATGATGTTGATTATCTAATATCCACCATGTTGCTTCCTGCAGACACGCTGAACGTCGGGAACAGCTATTGCACTTTGGTATGCTGTGACGGTACCATAGAAGAAACTTGTGCTGATTATGACGACGACGGAAATATAAAGCAATTCTGTGCAGCAGTAAGATATCTTCTTCTTCTTCTTCGTCTTCTTCACATATCAAGGCGAATAACTTTTCCTAATTCATATTTCTTGCACAGCTTTCTGATGGAGGCTGTCCTTGTCCCCCTGGGCAAAAGAAGTGCAACGCAGGTACGTGCAGATGAATCTATCTTAATGCTTCCTCACATTTTTTTTGAATTCGAATTCATCTTTCTCTCCTATCTTATCAGATCCATGGACCGGCGCGCCCAGCTACTGCGCAATGGTTTGTTGTACTAGCAGTGAAGAAACCTGCTCCTATTATGACAAGGAAGGGAACGTAAATCAATATTGCGCATTGGTGAGTACTCATGTGATTCAAAACATGATGTCTTTTCTGAGGATGCATCTCAATGCGTCTCACAACATAAACTGATCAATAATAGATCGCCGATGGAGGTTGTCGTGATATTATAGATCCAGACGATAATTCGAACACAACATTGCATGGAGAACCTGTTTCCATCTCAGAATACGATGAAGATGAGGTTGCAGATATTCTTCATGCCATGTAGTTAGTATTTGTTGATTACTATTACAGATTTTATATGTTGTAGCAGTGCAGCAAACACAATAATGGCTCCGCGTGAATCGATAACGATGTATCAATTTTAACTTTTCAACTTTGATCAACTATCTAACTCTACACTTTGATCTTGGATTGGTTTGGCGATCATCTCCTAGTCCACAGTCCCCTCTTATTACAGAATATCGCCAATTCGTTCCAGGGACCAAAGCACATACTAATTTTTGAGAAAAAACGAGAAAACAGTCTGAGATGCCCACATATGAATTCCTCCTTATTCGTGAGAAAGAAAGATGAAGGAAATCGCCGATCCCATGATCTTCCTCAAACACCCACAATCCATCATTGCCGCCGTGCTTGTCGATCATGACTCTCTTGGCGCTTATCGGACGGATTTACCCCTCGTAGCCACTTTTTCAGTGAGAGTTCCAGCTGCAATCTTCCTCCGCTTCGATCGGATAAACGGACTGGAATCACTCGGGTAATTCCTTGAGAGTTTGTGACCTAATACAATCATAATATCAGCATGAACCGACACGATCATCATCACAATCATAATCAAAATTATCATCTACCATCGCCTTCTGAAAGTGGTGGCATGGGCGATGATATGACTATGGGAAGAGGCGGTCTGCCGCACCGAGGAGGACCCTATGATAGAAATAACGGCTATGAAAACAACAATAGCTTCAACAACAAGAGCAACACCTACCCTTCATCCTACGGGCACGACTATCCTCCCCCGCATCCACCGTCGAGTGTGGTGGAATCTCGGCATCCACCTTCAACGTCATCAAGGGTACAAGAACAGCACTTTGATCAATACTCACGCCACCCACCTCCGCCATCTACTCTTCACCAACCAGCTCAACAGCAGCATGTTTCAAAAGATACATTACAGTTGGTGCCTCCGCCTCATCCAGCCGACAAGTTCGGGAAGACGATTACCGTTTCAAGTCGGACGACCATTCATGATGAGAATGACGACGAAAGCAATAACGCCGTTGATGCTGAAATCCCACCGGCAATGGAAGCTCAATGCTTCAAACCTTCCAATGGAGGGAGCAGTGCATTCAAGCCGTATTACCGCCCACCAGTACTAGCGCCTCTTCCTCAGCCTCAGGTCGGTGTGGTCAGCAACCTTTTAGATGATGACGAAGCAATAATGAATCACGAGAAGACGTCAATGATGGAGGAACAAGATAGGGACGATACCAGCGACGATAGGGCAAGCGATGATGAGATAAAGGCTGCCAACATGGGTATTATTCAAGCCCGGGAGGAAGACGAATACGACGACTATGACGACGAAAACGAGGAGGAAGATAGAATTAACGACGTCGACGATGACGCTGGAAACACAAATTGCATCGTGGTAGAATCACGTCAGGATAACGATTTAAGCTGTAGAGAGAGGAAAAACCATGTCCAGATGGCGCGTGGAGACGCAGGACAAGGAGGAGGCGGAGTAGTACCAAGCAATGATCATCCTGTTCGAGTGGAACCGAGGGAAATTGTGAAAACGGCAAACAGCATACCATTCGTCAGTGGATTTTCGCAAAGGAAAAAGCCTTGTCCTATTGCAATTTCCACCACCGCCACCACCACAACGCTGAAGCGCCCACGCGACGAGCACGACGGAAATCATTACGACGAATACGCGTTTGGGGATGGGGGACTGGGAGGTGGGGGCGGTGTCGATGACGAAACGCCCAAACACATCAACTTTCGTCGTAATCCACCCTCCTTTTTCCCTCACACTAAGCAATCTTCATCTGAACACCACTATCATCACCCATCTGGCAACCTACACCAACCTGATATCGATCGACGAGACATCAGATGGCCCGGATATACTGTCAAACAATCGAACCCACCGCCAGCACAAGCAAGACAGCATACCTCACAGGAATCATCTATGGATGATTACAAAGAAGATCGCCAAGATCGGTCCACGTATGCCACCACATCTGGAGGTGGTTGGCGGCAGTCATATGATGATGGGTACTATCATCGAGAGTTGCACCACGGCAGCAACGGTCAGCAGACACAGCATGCTTCTCGAGTTCACTTTCAAGACAAAGGAGTGGAAAGAGAAGATGGATCCTCAGGAGAAGGTGGTATTCAAACTAGTTGGTTAGTACCCAACGATGATAGAAATGATAGCAATGCCCTGAAAACTGCAAGTTCGAATGAGTATGGAGGAGACGGCAGCATCATTGGGTCATCTTCGTACCTTAACTTCTCACGTTCCCTCAGCTGGGAGATACCCGCTGGAACTTTGAGTGGCATTGGCAAGTCGACAAGTTTTAGTACTGCGCAGCCTCAGCAACAGAACGACCAGCAACAGCAAGAGAGCGATACAGATGAGCCTACAATCGCCGCCGATACGGGGGAAGGCGCCAATGTCAGACAGGACAGCGATGCAAAGCCCGTTGATTTTCCTCCTCTGCAGTCAATTGGCAGTGGTAGCTTACCGCCGAGGAAGCGCCCAATATTGCTGGCACCTCGGTCCAATCTTGGTGAAAATAACAACGCCACAAAAAGTCCCAGATATGAATCATATGATCCGCAGTACCCTGCAGCTGATACGACGACGACTACAGCGACTAAGATCGATGTAGAAGCAGGAAACCGAGAGCGGTCATATGAACCTCCCACAACGGTGCATCATCCGCGTCGACAGCAGCAGCACCCTCCTCCTCTACCTTCGCGGCAGCAAAATTATCCACAAAACCACCAACCTTCGCATCTATCGCAAGTGAGGTCGTACGATCACAATTATCATCAGCCATATCAACTACCACCGCCGCCACCACCACCGCATCATCATCATCATCATCATCATCATTCCCATCATTCGCAGCACCACCCACAGCAGAGATACTATGATTCAAGGTTCGAACCTCCACGCGGACGTTTTTACGGAAATGAGGGGTATGGAATGGGTCAACCGAGAAGTGGGCTGAATGAACGCGTAGGTCAGCATTCAAATGAAAGCAGTGCCCGGTTCAATCCTCTCCCTGCTATTGAATATTCAGCAAAGGATGGCCCTGGTGCAACATGGAGAAAACCACCACATTCTTCAGGCAGCTACCCTCACCATGATGGGGGTCCGCGACTGTTACACTCCAGCGCACGGGATGGCAATACTGGCGTCGATCTAGATGGCGAGGACTACGCGTCTGATTCGCGAAGCTTTGATTCCTCATCGCTATCACGAAAATCGTTCCGTAGCCTTGACGACCTCGAGGAACCGATGCAAAATTTGTTATACCGTCCGAGCTTCTCATGGGAGCGAGGATTGGATGTTCCGTGTTCAAGCGGAAATGGCATCGGCGGCGATGGAAGTGACGGTCCGCCTCTACCGGCACTAAAAGCAGGAGGGGGCCGGAAAAAGGGAGGGGCTTCATCGACGAGTGCAATGATTCAATTGTCTGAACAGCAGAAGATCATGAAAGCACTGGCGATGCGTTCTGAGATTCGCACTATCGGCAACCCTAACGGTCCTATGGGAGTGATCCTGCTGTTGGCTATGCCACAAGATCGGCATTGTCTGAGCGAGACACTATGCATCGTGCGGAACAATATTGAAGTGTTTACTGCCACTGAAGTGGACATCAATGCACCGGCTCCAGGGCGGAAGCGTCCAATCCAAGTTGGCCAGGTGGGATTGCGCTGTGTTTACTGTCGGATGTGCGCCCAACGCGATCGCGTCAAGCGTGCAACTTGCTTTCCTTCCAGCATGAAGCGTATATACCGTGCCGTAATCGATATGAAGCTTGACCATTTTAAGAACTGTCCATACGTTCCCAGCGGATTGAAGGGACGGCTGGATCAACTCCAGGCGGGGAGTACGCGATCCACTGGGATGACCGTGCAGTACTTCGTCAAGAGTGCGAAGGAGTTGGGTATGATGGACAATGTAGATGATGGCGTGTGTATCGATTTGAAGCGTGTGGGAACTGTTAGGATAGAAGAACATGCAGACAAAGTAGTGTCACCCCCACTGCCGCCGCCACCCCTAACACCGCCACCACTACCTCCGATGAGTATGGGGGAAGATGTTGTAGCGCCTCACAAAGCGGCTTCGGATCATCCTCCTAGTAATGGCAAGCAAAAGAAAGCCAAGAGACAACAGCAAAAACAAAAACAACAGCAACATGAGACCCAGCATCATCATAAAGTAGTGGCTATGTCTGCTGTAAGTTACAATGCACCCTATAGGGACGAAAAAGCAAACTCATTCGAGCATCAGTTTCCAGAGATACGCTACTCTGGTAAGGTTTTGCTAGCATTGCCAGACGATGAAAACTTCCTTAGTCCATTGCGATGCTTCCTCCGCATGAATGTATGTGCATTCACGGCGTCGGCACACGACATTGCAGTGCGCACGCCCACGACCTTTGCTGTCCATGTAGGACAGGTGGGTGTTGGATGCGTCCATTGCCTTGCGGTACCCCCGAAGGCGCGGTCCAATCGAGCGGTATGCTTCCCATTTGCAATGTCACGAATATACCAAAGTGTTGCGGACATACAGCGATTCCATCTCGGCGAGTGTCGGATGATGCCTCCAAATGTACGTGCTGAGTTTCTCAAGTTGCAGAGCGAAAGTGCCAAAGGATCGCGAGGATTAGCCACTCGTACATATTGGACCGACTCGGCGAAGAAGATTGGTTTGGCAGATGGCCCAACAGGGATGTACTTTTGCCGCGATCCCAGCCTGCCCCCACAATCAGAAGGGAATGCAAGAGTTGAACAGATGGATTCTGAGTCACGTGACAATAGTTGCAATGAACTGGTTGCACCCGAGGACAAGCCAACTATTGCAGACTTCCTTTACTTGGTTATGGAACAGCTCCGTCCGTGTCGTTTCACGGATGCCGATCGCAATAAGCGGCGGTCTAAGAATGTCGGTTGCATTGGTGTCGAATGCAAGCATTGTGCTGGCAAGATTGATGGTCGGAAATTCTTCTGGTCATCTGTTTCTGCGGCAGAGAGTAACTTTGTGAGTGTGCACTCTCACATGCTGAGCTGCAAGTACATTCCGGAATCCCTGAAGGCAGAATTAACTCGACTGAAGGCATTGAGGCGGGAACAGACAAGTCGCCTTAAGAACGGGAGCCAAAAGGCATTCTTCATGAGGGTGTGGGCACGGCTGCACGGCATGCCGGCCCATATGCCGTCGTCGATTATTGATACGAAGAAGCCCGAAGCTAGCAACAAGAGCAAAGCATCAGTTGACGCACGAGTGACTAATGAGTTTGATTCCGATGACATTCGTGCCCTTCTTGAATCCAAGAGTACTTTAAGTAGCATGCCCAGCATTGACGATTCGATCACTAAGCACGCTGCTTCTGAATCTTTGGATATAGAAATAGGAAAATCAGGAAGTGATTTGAATGCGTCTACGGACAACATCACCATAACCGCAAGCAAGAGTAGCCTAACTACGGCTTTGGACATGTCGACCTTTTCTGTGCACTGCAAGGAGGAAGAAGAGGATTCCGGGAACAGTAGTGATGAAATCAAGCTCCCAAATATGTATAGCTCCTAAGTTGATATAGACTTGCACAGTGATATATTATTGCAACGCGTATTATTTTATCAGAGGCCCACGATTCAAGTTTCCATCTTTAGCAATTACCATACTTATCATAAGTTTGTCATGCCAACGTATTTTATTGATCTGGACCAACGCGCTTCAATGAAAAGAAGGATGTACTTCCTTGCTGCAAGCTACCATTTTTGGAATTGTATAGCCGACAAGATCTTGAGCAATACAAATCTGGGTTAACAGAAACTTCCACGTCTAAATTACTCTCACGGGTTCGATAAAATACCATGAATTCCGTAAGGTAAGCATCTGCACTGGAGTTTCTCGATTGAGAGAAGGACATGAACCGCGGTGCCCTAAAGTAAAACGATCCTATTAGTCCGGCGACGTACGCCCCCCCATCCATGTCCCAAATTACTCTCAACTCTTCTCGTTTTCTGGTTGGCCGTGACTCATTTACCACTATTGTTCCATCACTTTTGATATTGGCCATAGAAGATAAGGATGTAGCAGTCCCCATTACTTTGCCGTAAGTGAAAGAGAGCGAGATACTTTTAGAGAAGTCCCATTCGAATCGAAGAGCTACTTTCTGGACACCCGCTGACCACGTAGCAAATCTATCCTCATCACTTCCGGGTTGACCTCTCTGCTTGTTTTCGAAACCCTTGGTACGACTTTCACGTAATTCTCTAGCTCGAAGTAATGACAATGGCATATTTTCACGAACGAATGTGTCACCTAACCAAATACCCGACGTAAGTCCAAACATTCCCAACGAAAATCGCTCCATTGTCATGTTGTCTCCATCAGGCGACATCGTAATTGGGTTCATTACCTGATCATTGCGTTTCTGCAAGGATTGCATCAGTTTGTTCATTTTGTCATTTCCGATTTCATTTGTTTGAATCGAAGACTCAATCAGTTGCGATGTGAACTTTTCTGCAGAATCTTTTGTCTCATGCTTCGGCATGACTTTGGTTTCTTGTGCAAATATAACACTAAGTAACCTCAAGATTTTCTCCTTGTCATTTTCAGATTTCACTTTCTTCAGAACCCTTACTCGCTTCGCCGCGGTAACTGCATAATCATCTTCATTCACATCATCGTCACGATCATATGGAGCAGACAGGTCATCAATGCTGTCTGGTCCTCTGCCATCATCACTTGCATCTCCATACAACAAAAAACAGCGACAGCGCTCTGTCTCGGAAACTGCGAGTGTATGTTCCACCAAGAACTGTATCGACATTGGAGCATCAGATTCATAACCCAAAAGTGATGGCGGTAACAATGGCACCATCGGCGTAGACGGATCATCAGCTGTAAATAGGGCAACGTCTAATGAATAACTTCCATCTGCAGAATCAACATCGACATTTTCTCCTAAAGGTATAGATCGCAAGAATGGTACTCCTCCGACGTCGGCTTTTCCTTCCTCCTCACTAATATGCTGAATGGATTCCACAAGTCTCANACCTGTGCTCTTCCGATCTAAGTAGTGGTCATCATTGGAAGGGATGCAGCCGTTTCATGGAATGAGGACAGTGCGTGGTAAGCCTCGGACTTTTGTTTGGCGATTTCATCCTGGGATGGGAGGCTATCATACGAGTTGCTACTTTCACCGCCATTTCTATTGCTGCTGCTGAAAGAAATCGGCAGCGACACTAGTGCCTTGTAAGATATAATTGGTGTCAATGATGATGTTTGCGGAGCCATCACAGTAAATGCAAGACCATCGCCCAAGCACAACATCAAGGTGATAGTCGCAGAAAGAATTGATTTCATCTCCATCCCTCTCTAGAGGTAGAACTGAAACAGCCGATGATGATTACCCCGCACGCACATCCGTCAATATCAAGTATTATTACCTAGTTGTGATTCGCTTCTAGAGATAGTACATAAACTAAAACAGATCATTGATTGCTATGGACTGTGTATCTTGTCCAAAAGTTGCACGCTACTACCCAAAAAACACATCTCACACCCAAAAATACTAAAAAGCAGCGATGACCATGGCCGCCGTCGACGCCCT
>JALLAX010000623.1:0-10117 GCA_036939555.1 Discostella stelligeroides
GTCATTGAAGAACCGTCCATTTGCTTCATAAAGTTAGTTGATATCTCTTTGTTGATTGCATCAACATCTTCATTTAGTGGTGTCAAAATAGCGCGCTCCATTATATATTTGGTACGGGCTTCAGTGTTTGGTATGTCATTAATATCTCCATAGAGTCTCTCAATGATCATTGCAATTGTGTCTTGTGGCTTGCATCCAATGCACATGTCAGGTGGAATCTGAATTGCATTTGCTCCATGTTGTGGATAGATGGTTTCGGTTCCTTCTCCAATTTGTTGTAGCCAATTTGAGAATTGTTGTTCGCTTCCGACCTGGTGAAGGAAATAAAATATTTAAACTTTTTAGAAGAGTGAAAATTTTTGGCGGGACAAAAAAACACAGACACAACCTCTACGGTACTTTTTTGTCATGTGAGCTCATAACCCAAAACAACACGAATTTTTTGTTCCACGCGTATGTCTCAGGGAGCGTGACGGAGAGAGAGAGAGAGAGAGAGAGAGAAGACACGCGAATTTTCTAATGAGTAAGATATATATACCTTTCTTAGTTTATTAGTCTACGTCAGCTACAAAGTGCTGTCGTTGTGGGAAAATGTGTCAAAACTTGGATCGGTGGAATCAGACAATTCAAGTGTTGTTGGTTGGTTGGTGCTGTGTTGAGGTGTGCTACGCTGGATGCTGTTTTGTAAATGTAAGCTAAAAGCTTTGGTGATTCCGAGGCCTAAGTTCTGTATTGTGTGTATTTGTGGTGTGGGTGCTGTGTGGGAGTGTCCGAAGAAGCGTCTTGTTTTGTGTTGTTTCCAGAACGAGTCTGCTGCGTGTAAAATTGCAGTTGGTGCTGGGTGTGATGTTGCTCTGTGGTACATGGCGGTCGCGTTGGGACGATTAGTTCTGAATGTCAGTTGTTCTGTCGTGCTACTGAAGGATAGGAAGTTTTGAGTGATTGGTCCCCAACGTCCATGTGGATCAATCGCGAAGGCAAGTAATATTGTGTTTGCGTCAAGGAGCTCTTTTATGGTGGTGTCACCTTCAATTGTTTGTTGGAGAGGTGTGTTGGCGTGGACATCCTTCCTCTTTCGTTTATACTTTTCTCGTTCGCTTCGTTGCAGATGCTTATCGGCAATGGCCGTCAAGATTTTTTGGACATCATGCGTCAAGGCGATTGAGAAAGGTGATAGACTATGAGTGATGGTGATGTCTGCGCCTACTGTGGAGAAGGGGCAGTTGCAATAGTTGTTGTTAGATGGGTGGAGGTCTGGATCAAATGAGATGTCAAACGGTCTGGCAGATATGTCTGAAGTGAGAATGTTGGTTTTTTCTGTCTGAAGTGAGGAGTTTGGAGAAATGTATCCGGCAAGGGAGAGTGCTGGTTGGAGGGCTGATGCCCAGCTATCTCTGATGAAGTTGTGTGGTAAGATTTTGTTGTGTTTGTTGCATCGGAACATGTGATCACCCCATATGTCGTGTGTTGTGCCGCATGGGCAAGTTGCTGTGTGTGTGGATTGGAGAATTGGAAGACGTAGTTTCCATTTTAGAGCTAGGGTGAAGCTCCAGTTGGGTAAGCGGTTGTTTTTATTGCTTCTGCACATTGAGATTAGAGGGTATGATGTTTGAGGAACCAGGATACTTGGGAGTAGGTGTAGGTGTTCGTGAAAGTCGTTGTACACTGTTTCGTAGGTGAGGTCTGTAAGTGCATTTGAGCAGAAGTCTTTGATCCTCGATCTCATGCTGTGTGGTGAGAGTTTAGTTTGGAAATGATGGATGATGTTGTTGGGAGGGCACTTATCTGGAGTGGCGATAGTTGCGATATTTGGGAGGAGTAAGTTATATCGTTGTAAGCAATCCGAGGAGTTGTTGTTGATATTAAAAAGGTTTCTTATTGACGGATGCAATAGGGTAGGTTCAACGTCGATGCTTGAACGGAAGCCATATAGTGCTCGTCGGATGGAGATTGTTGTTGTGACGACGAAGTCTGGTGCGGCTCTGTGATTGGGAAAGAGAATGCCAAGGCCTCCTTTGTTTGTGTGAATGTGGCTAATATATTTTGAAAGTCGTGGGTAGCTCGTGATGTGGAGAAGGTCTTTGAAGAAATCTTCGATAAGAAGGTTGATGCCTTCTACTAGTGGGCTTGAATAAGTCGGCCAGGCATTGGGATTAAATTGGAGTGGTAGATTGTGCATGACATCTGCCCCGAGAAGGTGGGGTAGTTTCTGGAGGGTGCAAGAGTGGAATAATTTAAGTCGTGTTTGTGGGTCTGAGATGTCGTTGGTTATTTTTTTGTATTGTGTTCTAGTTTGGTCGAGTGCGTCGAGGAAGAACTTGTTTGCGAAAATTGATGATCCGACAGGAGTACCAAGTAAACGGAATCCGTTGGTTAATTCAATTCCAATATTTCCTGAGTCCGTTGTTTCGATGGAGTAAGTGTCGATTGCTTGTTTGATGTCGTTGGCAAGTTGTGGGTTGCTAGTTTGTAATAGTGGTAATATGCTTGTACCGTTGCATGAGGTGAGAATTCGTGATTTTTCGGGGTTGATGAAGCAGCCACGTTGGTTGCCTAGTGTTTTGAAAGTATCGAGTAAGAAAGTGAGGTCAGTGAGTGGGACTGTGCAGCTTATATCATCGACCCAAGAAAAGAGATGTGTGATGCCACCGTAGCCGTCATCACCTGGGTCGCCAGCAAGAAGTCGTTGTTGTGCTCTTTCGTGTAGTAGGTTGGTAAGAGGTTCGAGGACTCTGTTGAGCACGAGGGAAGCAAAGGTGGAAGAAAGTGGGCATCCTTGATTGACGCCTTCCTTCATGGCAATGGATTTCCAAGCAGTATTGTCCCATTTGAAGTGAACGTCAGCAGGGTGTTCATAGATCAGGGTGGTGAGGGGTGAGAGTTCAGGGAAATGCGTGTGTATAATGTCGAAGAGTTCCTCTCTTGAAACAAGGTTGAACATGTTTGTTAGGTCGATGAAGACAGCTGCGCGTGTTGGCATTGATGCTGATTTTTGTGGTGTAATGATAAATTTTTCAATTGAGAGTTGCATTGACTTTATAATAAAGTCCATGCCTCCGTCGATTCCAACGGCGTAGTTGTGTGGGAGTAGGTGTTTTCCGAATCTGTCTTTTAGTGTGATGGCGATGTGTGATGCTAGGATGCGATGGATCGCGGTAGGTATTCCTATCGGTCGTAGTTTGGAAAGGTTATTTGGGTCCTTGTGGAGGCAAAACAGGTAAGTGTCAGTGAAGAATTTTCGTGCCTTTGGTGGGACTTTTCCTTGGTAGATGAGGTTAAAAAGAGCTATGATGTTGTTGTTGATAGTTTTGTCATTGAGTTGTACTAATTTGATGAACGAATCAATGGAGTCTGCATTGATTCCGGTGCCTTTGTTTTTGGCTGCACGCTTGATTGTGTTGCAAATGTCTCCTGGTAAGTGGTGCAGTTGGTTCGGTGGTGTATGGAGGGGGAATGTTCGGTGAGGGACAGGGTCAGAGTATAATTTGTTGACGATGTTTATGTTTTGAGAGTTGATTGTGGCAATGGAGTTGGTTGCACATATTCGTTGCATTGCTGTTCTGTAGTTATCTTCGTCGGCTGCAATTTGTGCTGCAGTGTTGCCGTTGTTGTGTGATGGTCTCTGTGTGGTATCGCGGCTTGTGATTGAGAAGGCTTCATAGAATAATGGTTCAATTTGCCCGGATTGTAGATGGTCAAGTCTGTGGGTGATAATGGTGTTAATTGTTTCATTGTTTCGCTGTTTTTTGGAGGTGGGAGCGAGGATTAGTAATTCAAGGTGGACAAGTAACCACCAGTATGGCGTTGCTGTTTCGAGAGATTGTGATTTGATTATTGTTTCGATTATTTTAGCTTGGAGTGTGTGGAATCGTTTACTGTTGTTTCCTTTTAGGAAAATCCTCCATGTTGTCCGGAAGGGTGGTGGGTCATGGTCATAGTTTTCGAGGATGAAGGATATGCCTTGGTTCCAGTTGTCGTGGAGATGCGAGTTGCTCAGGCTGTTAAATATGATGGAGGAGATGGTTATGTTTGGATTGGGTCGTGGGAGTTGGTGAAAAGTGGTGTTGTGGTCAGATAAGGCTCGTCGTGAGTGGAAAAAACGTCGAGGGCTGTTGAGGCATGCGTAGTGGGAGCAACTGTATAGATTGATTTCATGGCAGATGGAGTAGTCTAGGAGGTGTTGTGATTGGCTGTGATCGTGGCTGTGGAGATGACGTATCAGTGTTGTGATGGTTTTGAAGGGCTGCGAAGATCCATTACGAAAGTGTTTGCAGCCGGTAATGGGGCATGGGTATTGGTTAGTCATATTGCTTGCTTGTGTTCGCAGTGTTGGAAATAATGTGCCAACGGAGTATTTGTGCATTAATGGCTGCAGGGGGCGCATTGGTGTCGATGAGCGCTTGTAGGTCTGTATGGTATTGTTCTGGGCAAGAGTCGAACAAGGATGATTGGGAGAGTTCGTATGTTGTGTTGTTGTCGTTCACATCGGTGTCATTGCATTCGAACATTGCGTCGTCGTCGTCGTCGTTGTTGTCGGTGGTGCTTTGGCTGAGGAAAGTGGTGCACGATTCTCTGTGTTTGGAGATGGATGCGGTGCCGAAGTGTAGTGATGTGCAGTCGAAGCAACATTGGAACCATCCGATGGATTCTAGGGTGGTTAATGGGGTGTGTTGAAAGAGTTCGTGATGTATTCCGAGTCCATGATTTTCGTAGTTGCTGAGGAAATTAGTGATATCATTGTCGTCAATGGGTTCTTCGATTCCTGCGTTGTAGAGAGGACACTGGGTGACTCTACAGTTGGTCGGCACGCTGAGAGGTTGGGATGGAGGTGATGTATCAAAACTTGGAATAGTGTTGAGCAATGGTGGGAGTGCTGTTTTAAGGAGTGGCTGTGGGTGGCTAGATGGAAAGTGGGTGGTGATGAATGATAGTATCTCTGGGATACATTCAGGTTTGTTGATTTGTAGGATTGCTAATTTCCAGAGGTGTGTGGTGATTGTTGGAGCGAAGAGGATGTGTTTGGTGATGGCGTGAGGCGGGATTGTGTTGTCTGTGTTTAGTGCGATGATGCGTTCTCGTATTTCTTGTGCGGTGGTTGTGATTTGCGTGCGGAACGAGATAAAGTGATCTGCGGAAGGGAGGGAGGTGGTTGCATGACTTTTGGTTGAAGTAATGGATCTGTCGGATGATGTCCGTGCACGTTTGGAGGTATTAATAGGTGGTGGTGTGTTGTTGAGGTTGATGGACCTGGTGTGTTCAGTCATGACACTAAGTTCGTCTTGGTGTTGGTGCAAGTTATGTTGTCGGTGTTGGACGGCTTTGAGTATGCATTGTTCAATGAGAAGGTTCTTAGGGTTAGTTTCGGAGGGATGAGCAGTGGATGTGTGAGGGAGTAGAGAATGGTTGATGGGTAAATCGAAGGGTGTGCGGTAAATACGGGGGTGGTTGTCGTGAAGGAAGTCAAATGAGTCGGTGGGTGATTTCCCTTGTTCAAGCATACGTTGCGATGCTGCCATCCGTGCTAAAGTGACGTGTTGGCTAACGAGGTTGGGGGGGAAGAAAGTTCGTTCTTTGGTGTTATTGTTCGTAGAAGTGCGAATGATGTCTTGGATGCGTTTACATGGGTTGTTTATGTTCGATGACTCAATGGGGCAGTTGTAGTTAAGGAAGAGTATTTTTTCGTAGGAGTCGTATCCAGGGTAGTAACTAAGAAAGTAGGCAAATGCTTCTGGTTCTGTAGTGAAGCTTTTGTGGGTGCAGAAGGAGACTTCATTGGTGAGTATGCGTAGGTTGTTTTCGTCAAAGTGTCCCTTGTAGATCCCTGCATTCGCTGGTCCGCCGGCTACGTTGATAAGGGCGTAGATTCGTGGAAGCTTGGTGATCGTATTGACTGTTATGGGCATGGAATAGCCGGTGTAATTATGTGGGAGGTCTGTGGTGATGGGCGGTGCGTGTGTGTGTGGTGTGTGGTTCCTTGAAGGTGGCGTGATGTCGATGTTGAGAAAAGCTTGTGCAGTGTTGGCAAGGAGTTGAAAAATGGCGTCAGGGTCGTTGCTGGTGAAGTCAGTGCTGTGTTCAAGAAGGATGGTGAGTGATGGATG
This sequence comes from Discostella stelligeroides, assembly GCA_036939555.1. Lineage (NCBI taxonomy): Eukaryota > Bacillariophyta > Thalassiosirophyceae > Thalassiosirales > Thalassiosiraceae > Discostella > Discostella stelligeroides. The sequence continues at coordinate 6,102 of JALLAX010000623.1, forward strand.
GCGACGTCCAAGGATGAGGTTGGGTATGATTGCTCTGCATACTGAAATGTTTTGTACAAGTGTGGGGATGTGGTTTGGGTGCGCAAGAAGGCGTGGATGGATTGGGATGTCTCTGATGATGCGTACTTGAGTCTTGGCGTAGTGGATGGAATTTAGTTGTCGGAGTTTAAGGTAGAATGCGTCTGCTTGTTTTGTGTTGTTGGAAGGAGGAATTTGGCTGAAGTGGGTGAGCGTGATGTGTATGTTTCCTCCGCAGATGGGTAGGGTAGTTGTGGAGAGGGATAAGATGATGTTTTTGAGGTCGGTTGCTTGGGAGGATGATGGTGGGAGAGTGAGTATTAGAGCTTTGTCGACGGGTGTTGATTTGCGGGTGCTTTTGGTTGAGTTGGTTCGAGTCCATGGGCGAACGGCCATGATTTGGTTAATGGAAAATCTGGAAGAGTGTCGTTGGAGGACGGGAGGATGTTTGTTGTTTGGGTATTGTGCATTGTGTGCGTGACAGATGGATCGGAAGATGTCGGCAGTAAGTTCTCGAAGCGTGGCGACATCATTGTTGGGAATGCGTGGATGTAGACCTTCGATGAGAAAACTAATGTCTTCGGTGTAGTGGTTTAGATGAGGGATGCGGAAGATGATGCTGGAAAGAAGTGGGATGGTGGGAAGGTCTTTCTGGTAGGAAGACTTGTCGGTGGTGATGAGGGAAAGTCTGTTTTCGAGGACGTAGAGTTGAGTGAGTGCCGATTGGTCAATGGTTGCAGTGGTAATGTTGGTGGCTCGTGGTGAAAGTGCAACAAAGCCAATGAAGTTGAGAGTGTTATTGGATGCTTGGATGGGATGTTGAAGAGTCCCGATATAGACCCTATCAATAGGGAAGTCAAGACCGGTGAGTTCGATGATGTGGTCAACTGTGAGTTCTTGTTGGAGGAGGTTTGGTGCGATGGTGGTGTGGGGGAGATCCGTAGGGAAGAAGAATTTGAGCCATATTACTGGGCGAGTAACTTGGTGAACGGTGCGTTGACGTCCTTCTTTGAGTCGGGTGATTTGGCGTTGGTGGTCGTCTGTGGTCATGAGTTGTTCGTTCGCTTTGTCGTTCCAAACCAGGGCTGAAGCTTGTTTGAAACCGGTGATGCCATCGCGGGGGGGAGTACGGGGTTGGGTGGTTTTGGGTGCAGGTTGTTTTTTGTTGGTGTGGGTGATGAAAGTAGTGTAATCCAGGTCGTCGACGTCGTCATCATCGTCTTCCCCGTCGGAGGGGAGTTGGATGGGTGGAGTAGGGGGTTGTGCGTAGGAAGAGGAAGGTGGAGTTGGATTGGTTGCCGCTGCAGCGGCGTAAGTGAGTGGAATGGTGTGGGGTGGTGTCGTTGGGAGGGTGTTGTTGAGGTGGCATTGGATCTGCATGCGGGTGCTGTCATCAATGTTGGAGAGGTCGAGAATGGAAGGGTTAGCAGTGGTATTAGTGGTTCCGGTTTGTGCGAGATTGTTGATGGTGACGACGCTTGGGGAAGTGGTGAAAAAGGCGTCAGCATCAATGGAAGTGGTGGAGGCGTTCAGGGTGTTTGCGGTGTTGTTGGCATTGATGTCGGTTGCGGCGTTAGAGGGGGTGTTGGTGGTAGTGTTGTTGGGTGTGGTGTTGGAGTTGGATGTGCCTTGGTTGGTGGCTGTTCCGGGGTTGGATGCGGTGGCGAGGGCAGCAGCGGCGGTGGAGAGGTCCATCGTGAGAGGTGTCGTTTTGCGTGTTGTTGTGTGTTGGTCGGTGGGGGAGATGTTGTGTGGGAAGATCCATTGAGGTGGTTTCTGCGTTGGAATTGGTATGTATGTGTGTGTCGACAGGGTTGATATTGTTGCAATTGATGATGATGGAGAGCGTTTGGTACGTAGAGGGGTATGATGAGATGGGTTGTGTTTGGATGGTGGTACTTGTGTGGATGTATGATTTGTGGGGGTATGAGAGTGAGTTGCACGATGGAAAGGGGTGCTGAAATGCGGGAGAAATTGTATTTGGCGGGCGGGTGTGGTGGTGTGCGTTGGGGATGGGTTGAAATGGAAGAGGAGGGTGTTGCGGTCAACGGGAAAGAGAAACAGGGCATGTTTTGGTCGTGTGGATAATTTGGTTGGTGCCCAAATTATCGACCATGGTGGTGCTTTAAGAAGGAATGTTGAATGGTTATCGTGTCGACGATAGGTCATCTCATAATCATAATCATAAATTCTACGAAATGGAAAATTGCCTGAGCACGTTTTGGTTGCAACACGAAGAGCATGAACAAACAAGAACACATTTTCATCTTCTCAAGTAATAACTTCACATGCAACATAAAATGAAAATACAAATGGGACGGGGGGGGGTGTAAATTTTATTGGAGACAGCCAAATAATTATTACATAACAATCCATCAATCTGTGTCCTCTCCTCATATGTAAGTGGAGAGGTTTTTCAGCGCAGCCTTCAACAGCAAACCAGTAGGAATTCCGTCAACAAGTATATCTTCCGAATTGCTGTCATTTGCAAAAGTAGCCTTGGTCAACGCTGTCATTACAGATTCATTTTTCACCATGATGCCCCTAACTGATTCCTCATTGGATAGCCTCTCAATGGCAGAAATGGCACAAGTTCTAACCTCCTCGTTCGTCACGCCCTCCAGCAAAGCCAGTGTCCCAAGCGCATCTAGTAGCCCTGGATGTTCAACCATTGTCTTTCTATTCTCGCTCAATGATGCTTGCGACTTCAGAGCTTCTGCAACGCATGTCGTCTTTGTCCATTGAGAAGACTTAACAAGTGCTTTTAAAAGGACTGAGTGGCATTGCATTGGATAGTGAATGTCGGCAGATAGCCACTCCAACGCCCGGGCAGAGTATGCGCGAACGTCTGCGCTGTAGTCGGTTAAGACGGAATGTGAAAGCGACGCCAGTAGCCTTGGGTGGTTTCCCATTATTTCAGCCAAGTCGTCTGTATTATTTCGTGCCATGTTGAACAACGCCTCCGCAGCATTGACTCTGGCATCATCGACAGGATCATTGAGTAAAACCTTGCGCAGCGCTTCTAGAATCCCACCGTTACAGTGCATCGCCATGATTGCAGTGTTGGCGTATGTGCACGCTAATGTAAATAGTGTTGCTGAGGCGTATCGTCTCGTGTAAGGAGAAACATCTGATAACAAAGTGATGAGTGTATCGAGAAGATAATCCTGATGCACCATATGAACCTTTTTGGGAGGGATGAAATTATAAGCAATACAGCAACACAACACGTGTAGAAAACATTACAAAGACCTCCTACCTTATTGTCCTCGGCGNAGAGGACTTATAAGGTGAAAGAGCAATCAAATGCATACCAAGTTCATCAACACAATAGAAGCATACTCTCGCGCTTCATCCATCGGATCGTGATTTGCAATATTGATAACCACATCCAAAAGGCCAGGGTGGTATACGAGCAATTGTTTATTCTCTTCGGCGCACGCAAGGTTGACCACAACGGCGATGGCGTCAATTCTAGATGCTGTTTCACTGCCTTGATCATCAGTAAGGGGTTTCTTCATCATGTGATACAACATTGTATCAAGCAAACCGAATTGTTGCGCCATTGGTTCCATTGCAGATAAAACACGAGAGAAGTATCGTAATATCTTGAGAACTTTTTTGATGGCGACAGGACATACTTCGATCGTCACTGGGTCGAAGTAGTTATGGTAATGATGTTGTGAATTCATAGAGAGATTAGGTTTCTGGAATTGTAATATGTCCTCATCATACCTAATTTTGCCGCTAGAATTGAAGGTGCTGCATTCCTTTTCCAGTGGAAACTTTCCTTCTTCGAATCGGAGCCGGTCACTTGGTACTTCACGCTCGGAATTATATTGCGCCGACTTGGGAGCTCGGCGGTGCTCCTCGGACGTGGGGTACGCGGATGACTCACTGTAATTATCTCGGCAATCTCTCTCATCTCCCTGACTCAGCGCATCACGGTCTTCAGAACGACCAAACGGGTCGGGATACTCTCTTCTATAATCATTGTT
>JALLAX010000624.1:0-10142 GCA_036939555.1 Discostella stelligeroides
GAGAGCGCATCGGCAACATTGTTTTCGATTCCCGGGAACCACTGACTGTAGTCCCAGATCTCATGGTTCATGTACCGCATGGCATGCTCCCGTGCAACTTGGATCCTGACGCTCGCCTGCACCAAGTCATCATCTTCCAGAAAATTTGTCTTTCGTAGCCACCCTTCGCTCGTGGTGCTGTCCGTCATCGATAAGGCGCAGTCGCCTATTTCCAGGCGACCTGCGATAATGTCAACCCAGGGTGTTATGATGGCAGCGATGTGTTCGAGCAGGTTGTTTGATGCGCGAAAACGAAGTTCCTCCGGTAAGTAGTAGCGCCAGGCAAAACCCATGTGACTGTATCCCCCCAATCCAGCTGGGCACGAGTCCGATCGGTAGACGTGCGTGGGCCGTCGGAAGGCAATTTGGTTCATGTTGACCCCCTCTCTTGCCTTGTCAAGGAAGAAGGTCATCAGCTTGAGGTCGGATGAACAGTTGGGTGGGATTTTTGTCTTGCGACGCTTGCTCCGTGATGCCCGAGTATGGAGCTCCCGCAGTCGGCTTAAAAAATGGTGGACGAAGGGGATGACGAGGGCTAGGTGCCCCAGTCTTCCAATGGTTGACTCTAGTTCGGACGTCGAAACTTCGGCTTCCACAATCATGTCGAGAATTTCTTTTGTTCAGGCACTGTATTTGTTGAAAGGGAGTGAGATGATTAGTCGGCGGAGGTCCCACCTCCAGCCTAGTATCATCTTCTCTTTGGTTAGACCAGCTTCTGCGGTGAGTTTTCTCTTTGCCGCCATCATCTCGCGGGGTATCAGTTCCTTTGGAAGGAGGGGACGGGCGCAAGTGTGGATGGCGAGGAGGGGAGCTCTTTCGGCTCGTTCCCGGTTGTCAGTGTGTGGTAAGTCGATTCCGATGCCCACTAGGTCGTCTAAGTACATTTCGTGTGTCCCTCTCTCATCTACTTCCACGTCGACAATCAGGTCTTTGCCCGGGGCGAAAGGGATGTCGTCGGGTAGGAAGCTTGGCGGTGGGATGAGGTCTTGGTCCGGCGGTGCGTGTAGTGTGTTGGGGTCCCAGTTCTCGTCGTGTGCAATTGCCGTTGCTAGATCGCAGATTGTCTCGGAGATTATGCTCCACTCAAAGGGGCAGGCTGCCCCGCCAAAGGTTAGGCGGAGGGCCATAAGGGCTATATCATCTTCTGGGAGTTGGGTGCACGATTGAGATGCTATCCTGTGGTGAAGGTGAAGACGGCGGTAAGCTGATTTGAAATCGACTTTTGTTGCAAAGATCCTCCGGTTGGGATATTTGTTTCGTACTGCCACAATCCAGTTGACAAGGCGTCGGATGACCCAGCCAAAATAGCAGGGGGTGAGTTCCTCTTTCCGAAGTCGGGAGTTTAGGGAGGTGTTGGACCCTTTCTCAAATTTGAAGCTTTGGTCGTGTGTCAGACGGAACTTGGGGATTGTGTTTCCAAGCTCGTCGATGGTGTCTTGCTCAACTATATTCATCAGGGCCAGGAGGACCCCTGGGATGAGGTGGATTTTGCTGAGGGGAAGGGGTAGGGAGAAGCCATGTGTTACGTCGTCTTCCACGAGCGTGCAGAGGAGTGGGTAGTTTGTCGTGGCTCCCTTGTGGTTCCCGAATGCCAGGGCTTCATGTATGTCAGCTTGTCGATCTTCGTCAGAAATGTCGTCAAGTGGCCAGTCGGAACCCTTTTGGAGTAGTCTTTGGAAGGCAGGCCAATTGGGATGGAGGCGCAAAATTGGTTCCAATTCATGTGGTGGACGAAACTCGGAGCCGTAGGCAAGTGGAGTCATTTTATTCAGTTTCAGTGCTCGCTCCAGTGAACCAAACTGGCAAAGGATGCAGAAGTTTTTGTGTGCTGCTTCCAGAGAGAGTTCGAATGTGAATGGAGTTGGTTTGAGCAGGGCTGATGGGAGGTTGGCTGTGGCGGTTACTTTACCGATGAGGTCTTCAGGCCAGACTGGTTTGGATGCCGAGCTGGTGATGGTGTTGGGCTGAACTCCATGAATCGCAGGGTCAGGAGGATCAGGTGGGGTGTTGATTGTCGATGAGGCGGGGTCGACGGGTCTTAGGTGTCTGCGTGGATTTTCAGGGTCCACACTGGGTTGCTTATGGGCGGGTGGGAGGGGTGCCCAGGTAACCTTTCTGCAATGTTTTGTTTGAACTGACTTACCTATCAATTTTTCTCTGTCCTCGTCGTCCTCTGTGTGGGTCGATGTCTGCAATGGAGGGTTGGTGGACTTTTCATTGCTGTTGGTCGAGTTGGCGTTAGGAGACGTGGGGAGGGGTGTTCTGATCGGCTGAAGAGTGTCGAGTTGTGTTGAAATAATGTTAGGTTTGGGAGGAGGTCGGGGCAGAGGGATGAAGGACCTCGGCCCCTGAGAATGTGGTGTATTTTTGGGTGGCCGGGCATCGTGAGACCCCGACCTGACTTCTCAGGTGGAGCTCCTGCAGGTGCGCATGAACTGTTGGAAAGCGGCAAGTTTGTCAGCTGGGATGTCTTCCGACTTGACGTGGCTTGTCGCGTTGGCGCAGTCGACAAAACAGGAACCTCGGATGAACCACCTTGGGCACATTTTGCAAGTTCCATCCCAATCTACTCGATCTTGGAAACCTTTGTGGGCAAAGTGAGTTGCCCAAGTCTCACCTGTCTGGAGTTTGCAGGATTCAGGTTGGGATGGGTTGTCAACCTTGGTGCTCTTTTTCTTCTTCTTTTTGCTGGGAGTGTCGTCATCGTCCTTCTTGTCCCCCAGTCGTTTGTTAGAATCTTTTCCGCCCGCCCCGGGCTTGGAGTCGGCCTCAGCAGCGGTGATGAATGTGAGAGGGAGTTGGACGAAGAAAGTGCCGAAACGGACGCCTTCGATCAATTGGTTGAAGTTGAGCATGGAGTCATCGACTTGAGTGCGGCAGGTAAATGTCATGCATTCGTCCAGCCAGAGTTGTAGACGGGTATCGACAGCAAAAAGAAATTGGCTCATAAACTTCTTGTCTGTCTCTCGAGCCTTCAGAATGTGGCGGTTTCTTTTGGCGAGGGCCACTAGTGCGGTGATGGCTTGGCAGGGGATGCTGTTCTCCCCAAAAAAGATAGCGCAGAGGCCGGCAAAGAAGCTTAGTTGGTGGACCATTTCCAGGTATGTCATCGAAGCTTTCACTTCTTGTTTGTTCGATGCCTTGATTTCATCAAGTGTCTTCCCTTTCCCCTGTGTTTTGACGAGGTGGAGAATTAGGTGGCGGTTCTGCTGGTCGGCGATTGCGAGTGGTTCCACCTCGAATATTGAGAAAGGGGAGAAGTTGCTGGGTGTGCTCTTGTCGGCCCATAGAAACTTCCCGGAGTAGAGGGCCTGAGTGAGGCCGGGAGAGAAAGCTGCGTCTTGGAGGCCGAGGTTTTTGAATTGAAGGTTTAGTTCTTGTTCTGCTATCCCTACTGTTTCTGCGTTGATGAATCGTTTGCGGGATTCGCAGACCTCGGTGGGAACGTCATCTGCCTCTTCGGTCGAGGCAAACAAGATAAGTTGTTTTGTTGAGGAATGGAGTTTCTTGAACCTGTCTTTTTTCTTCTCTTCCTTCGCCAGAGTGTGCTCTAGTTGTCGGGTGAGCAGTTCGTTCTGAGCTTTGGCTTCGTCTGATTGGCGGGAGATGCTGGCCGCTAATTGCTGGAGGACTGCATCGTTCGTCGTTGGGGCAGTGCCAGGGGCAAAAATCGGTGGGGGTCCCGGTGGAGGTGCCAAAGGCGTACCAAAAGGGTTCAGAGGGTTGGTGGGCTTGATGCATTTGCCATGGCGGGCTTTCTGGAAGTTTTCGAGGGAGGTGTCGGTGAGGTCCAAGTGGTAGTCAATTCTGGGAACTTTTCCCACCTTCACTCCCCAGGCCCACTGAACAAAGTCATCAAGATGGCCCTTGGCAGAGGTGAGGTAGGCAGAATCATCCTCGTGTTTGTCATCAAACGCTGTGGCGGATGTAGAGGCCGCCAGAATCAATTCCCAGGGGTCATTGGAGTTTGATGTCAGGATGGTGTTGACTAGCCAGGGTGCGGGGAGGAAGGTTGAGCAGCCGGAGTACTCGTTGCCCCCGGAGATGTTGTTGCCGGGGTCAGGGATGGCTTGGAGTTCGGTGGTTGTCTTCTTGGCAATGATGATGTCGGAAGTGGGGGAAATAAAGGTGCAATCTGCCGTTGCTGAGTTTGCAGCCACAATGACAGCAACTCCCACATGACCTGAGCCAATAAGGCAAACAATCTTGTCGTTTGGATGGAGGAGAGTTCCCCCTAGGTTGGTGAAGCTGTGGAGGGGAATAATAGTTCCCTCAGCGTCGGCGCCGAGGATAACAGTGTCGGGATCGTTGGTAAGGAGGGCCATCTTGGTGGCATGATCGTTATCTTGGGCCCAGGCTGAAGAGTAGATAGAGGTGTTTTGGTTTCCCTGTTCGTTGTCCGCGCGGGACATAAAGTAGTCAGACCAGTTAGGAAATAGCATTTTCGTAGTTGCGTTTGTTTTTAACTATCTATTTGATGTCGATCGTCGTGATGGGCGGGGGCAGCTTATCGATGTAATTGAAGGATGCCGAAGGGGGAAAAACACTGACGCTCACGGGAGCCTCTCCGAGCTAGGATTGCTAGGCGAAGTCTCTAGCTTTCACTCCCCCAACTCTGGGAGACTCCTTTCCTTCCCGCCATCGGCCTGTATCTTAGCGCGCCAAATCTTTTTGGCACCCGGGCCAAAATCTTTTTGGCACCCGCTGCCCCCGTGCCTCTCTGCAGTGTGCCTTAACGCAAAACTTGCGGCGGATTCCGCGCACCCCTTTTCGGATCTATCTGCGCTAACAAACGCAAGCACAAAATCGAAATTTAGACACATGGAAAACAATTCTGTTTTAAAACTCAATGATGTGTCTAATTTGAGTGAAATGTCTAAATCGATGGGTGCCGTCGAGAGTCCAATGTCCGATGTATTTGATGGACGACGATAATACACATCTCTCACTTTTCCATGATGGGAGAAGCACGTCACAACTACACACTACAACTGATAACAATTGATACTAAATAAACCACCACTCCTACGATAACCGACCAATTCCTCTGAATTTCCAGCTATAACCTCCTCCGACTCTAACACACCGTTTCCCCGAGTTTCATCCTGATTAACCATCTAATCGCTCTGCGCTCTGTTCTGATCATTTCTACCCTCTACTCGAACCGCGCTCCGACTACTCACTACGAACTACAAACGCGACCGACAATCACTACTTTCCATTGCCAAACAAACACCAACACTTATCCTTCCTCTACGGACACATTTCCCTCCAACCTCTACCCTTTTCTGCAACTACATTAACTGGGCAACTAATACAACAGGATTACGTGCAATTGCCTCCCTCTTACCGATTCTACTACCTGTCCCCAACAAACCCACATAGGAACCAGTACACCTCCCTCACGCCGACCAATTACACAATAATAATTTGTTAATCCCCATCACCGACATGTCAATTTCATCCTCTACTCGCTCCAAAAACGATCTATCAGCCGAAGCTTTCCCATCCATCCTGGAAGGGTTGCAATCGTCGCCACCGAAGAAAAAGAAGGAAATCAAGGCCCTGTACAACCCTGACAAGCGGAGCCGAGAAAAAGGAGCCACACCAACCCAAAACAAAAAGGGAGCCAAAGACAATTCAAGGAATACCAGCGAGGAGGTAATTGAGATCGATGACCCCGAAGAAATGGATACCGGAGCATCCTTGGGCAAACCGGACCCCATCCTCGACAAGGCCAATTCTTTAGCACGGAAACTAGACGACTCTTTAAAACAAGTTGACACCACCACCACTACCATTACCACCGGGAAAGAAACGACGACCACGACCAATAATCCTAACCCTCACCCTGACAGGGTCAAACCAATTGAGACCAACAACAATCCACCTACTACCGGAACAGAAATGAACACCAACAAACCCAAGAAGAATGATGATGTCCTACCATCTTCCAAGCGCACTTCCCTAAGCTTCTCCAACGATACGCAATTCTCTGGAAACGGCCCTGCAATTCCACGCAACCTTACGATGCTTACCCCAAAATTCTCGACAGTAGCTGCTACGCCCCCTTCTATTCCTGCTGCCAAGCCACCAGCAAAACTACCCTCGACTACGCCTCCCTCCTTGACTGCACCAACCAACACCCCCAAAACAAAAGGCCCCAAACCCCCTCCTGAGCCAAAAACCCTCCCTGACGATCCTGAACCAGAGGGTCTAAACCCTACACCCTGCGAGCATCTCTACTCCTTTGTTGCCAGGATTGAGGTCAGCGTCCCAGCATGCAACTCCATTCCAATCAAGATACTAAATTTACTTGCACATGGGATCAGTATCCTCCGTCACTCTGATCCCTCGTCCACATTTTTACATCTAACGGACAACTCTTGTCAAGCGGGGACGATTCAGGAAATGCCAAGATTCCAAGAATTCTTCAAGCACTGGTCCAATTTTGAACACATCATGGAGAATTTTCGGAACTACCGGCTGGACAACAACAAAACAAGGAAGTTCAAATTATCCGCTCTCATCGGTTGCAATACGGATCCAAAGGAATTATTACTCGACTGCTTCATCGACTTCGACCGGGACATCAGTGCCGCGCAAGGTGGAGGAAAAGTCTCCTTTGTGTACAAAGAACTGCAAGTTGTGGACACCAATCGTAACTGGATCCTGTTTGGAGTGCCGGCGTATACGCACCCCGAGTCATTCGCCTTAATGGTGAAACCCATACTTCAGGATGCGATGCACAAGATGGCGGCAAAAAATCCAACTGGCAGATATCCAGCATCAAAGTATGGAGGCGAGTTACCCATTTTTGCAGTAAGCTGCATGTACGTGCAGCACGTGCCATTTGAGATGTCCAAAGGCTTAGATGACAAGTTCAAGCAGTGTATCCACTTCAAAATTTGCTCTTCCGACGCAGAGATCTTTGCTAATATCTTCAAATACATGGGACTATCACAACTGGATAACGTTATTTCGGAGATCTTGCTCGTTTCTTTGAAGGTCCAGGCCCAGAAGCAACCCAAGCGCAGAAAGCAGACCTCGGTCAGATGCTACAGAATCACGTAGCTGTAACTAAGTCCATGGGCAAAGTCTCATTAGCCGGAATTATGAACCTCGACAAAACTATCACATGTCAACTTTCTGTCGACGCAGATGGGGACGAACGTAATGATGTTAATATCTCCCTCCGACGCATCCTGATGAAACAGCGTATCAATAAACCAAAGGTCTGGCAATGCATTTTACCGAATGCCAATGGTGGATGGGAGGGATACTACTCAAATGGCTTCGGATGTGGGCAGCACAAACAACAAGCACTTTTGTGGGCGTCAAGCGTCGCAGCACATACCAGATTCCATCTTCTCAAGCGAGGTGTGTTACCTGAAAGCGTTGCCAACTTTATTCACAGTGTCTTCACAAACGACGCAGCGGTGGAGGCATTTGCGGCCAAACTCATCAATGGTGAGGTCTTCACTTTTGGGGCAGGTACTGCGGCGGCGATGAGCTTGGCAATTAAGAACAGCGATTGGGTGGATGTCTCAATGGGTATGGCTGAAGCTAAAACCGCAAGCGGCGATGCTGTCTACTCCAGGCCGCTCATCGCTCTTCAGTTTAACACGGATTTGGCGCAACACAATTACGCCGCTGACAGAATCCCTGCCATTCACGACTCGGGTTCAGTGGCGTACTCAACAGGAGGAGACACCCCTCTGACATGGATAGCGTGGCAGCTTCGTCGATAGGCTCTACCGACAGCCAAGACTGGGGTGTCAAAACGAGAAATACAGTCGACGTAATCAACAATATGGATATCTTAACCGAGCCTGCTTTCCAAACTGAATCACTAACCACCAACCAACCTCTCACCATGGAAGAACTGCAAAGGCAAATCGCAGAACTGCGAGCTACCAACTTGCAGCTCCTTGCTGCCGCCTCCTTGGCGCATACCGACACAGGAAGCCACCCGAACGCAAAGCTACCTGACGGACTGGGAGCTGCAGGCGCGGAGGGTGGTGGGGATCACTAGTCCGCAAGGCAATCCTCCTCAGGTAGCTTCAGACCGAGGAGGAGGAGCCAACTCTGCTGTTGCAAGGGGCACTGGGGAGGAAGGAAATAACAGGGGTCAATCTACTATAATAGGTACCACTGATAATAACAACTATAACAAGAGATACACAAGACTCCAATGTAAAGATGCAGTAGAATGGAAACACAGCTGAAAACGGAAAAAAGCACCAACTGACGACATAGACAATGACGAAGATCACACACCCAGCACCCTTGATCCTACTATTGCTCGACTGGAGGAAGAAGAAGCCAAAAGATATTATGATCGGTGGCATGTCCCTTCTTTGGGACACTTATCTGCCGAACGACCGCCAGGAGTGTTTTGCTTCATGGGTGGACAGGTAAATGGTGCAAGCACCTTGACAAGTCGAGACAAAAAAGTAGCAGATATATCAAGGATTATTGACACATGGGACGTCCAAGGAGGGTGCTTCCAAGAGATTGGCATCAATTGGAGTGCCTATAACTACAACAGGAACATGACATCCTGGTTCAAATTCGACAGGAGAGAAGCTAAGACCATCACAGCCCATAATACTCATGAAAACATTGATGCAAGTCAACAAGGGGGCGTAGCACAATTCTCATGCAAAGAGCTCAGTCAATACGCGAAGGAGTCTGAACCCGACTTTCGCGGCCTCGGTCGGTGGTGCTCCTGGCTCATTTATGCACATCCCTCACACAAAACCAGATTAGTCTCGGCCTACAATTTAGGACCCTCTACTTCCAACAACTTGGGTACGATATACCAGCAACACCTTCGGTACATACAACATCATGGTCTCAAAACGACGCCACATCAGATGTTCATGATCGACTTCCTCGCTATGATCATCCACTGGAGGAAAGCAGGCGAACGACTCATAGTAATGGCTGATATGAATGAACACATTCTACGTGGCCCACTGGCCAGGCGACTACTCAGCCTCGGCCTGTTAGAAGCTACACATCATTACTGGGGAGAGAAAGAGCCCAATACTCATGTCAGCGGCTCCAAACCAATTGATGCCGTGTATCATACTCCCGATATCGAAATTACAGCAACAAGGCAACTCTCTTTCCACGAAAGTGTGGGAGACCATCGATTGGTTTTAATCGATGTTACCGCGCGATCACTCATCGGAACAGATGGACATCGTATCGTTCATCCTACGGCGCGACGCTTGGTATGCTCTAACAAGAAAAGTGTAGACCGTTTTGTGAAGTACGTTGAACGAGAGCTCGCTCGTCACCGATTGCATGACAAACTAAGCACCGCATCTCAATTGCTTTATCGAAACGCTTGTGACAAGGAGACGCTGGGGATGATGGAAAGTATAGACCGACAAACAACGCAAATTTTTGTGGCAGGAGAAAAACAATGCAGGAAGATTACAAAGCGTCCAATACCCTTCAGCGCTCCTGTTGCGTATTGGCTGCACCAAAAATGGGCATACCAAGCCCTCGACCGAGTAGCAACAGGAAAATGCCGAAACCCACGCAATCAACACACGAGCAATGTCTAGAAGGTATCGCAGTATGTAACTCACATATTGCGCAGTTACAAACACAGGCAATGGGCCTTCGGAAGGTACATCTTAGAAACTGCCTCATCCGGGCAGATGACCTAGAAGACAAAGTTAAATACAAAGAAATTCTCTGAATTATTGAGAGGGAAGAACAACGATCGATGTGGAGAGCAATTAGAAGGGTAACAAACGACCCCCAGTTAGGTGCCATCACTTTCGTACAAAGAGAAACGCCAGATGGAATCACAAACATCACGGATCGCGACAAAATGTGCCACGAAATCCAACAAGTCACGGAACGCCGCTTTGAATTGGCAGAGATCGCGTCAGTAACCAACTCAACCCTAGCGTCTTCAGTTGGTTTTCTAGGAAATACAGATTACGCGATGGACCTCATTCAAGGTGCAATTCCGATACCCGATGATGTTGACGGGCCCACAAGATTGGTCGTGGAGGAGATGCCGTGTAGTAGTAGTAGTAGTAGTAGTAGTAGTAGTAGTAGTAGTAGTAGTAGTAGTA
>JALLAX010000625.1:0-10090 GCA_036939555.1 Discostella stelligeroides
GCACCAAACTCGTGTCGAAATTTGGCATTCCCGTTCTCAGTGCGGAGTATCGTCTTGCTCCTAACCATACCCATCCCGCTGCTCTCGACGATATCATCGGCGCCTATCAATGGCTCGCAAAAAAATGTGGAGGTGGAAAAATCGCCGTTGGTGGCGATAGCGCAGGAGGTGGTCTAGCGGCGGAACTTTGTCAGCGACTGCTTGATGAACAAAGTGAAAGAAATGTTCCATTGCCGGTTTGTCAGCTCCTAATCTATCCCATGCTCGATGATCGCACGTGTGTTAATGAATCACATTCGAAAGTAATCCCACACCTTATTTGGAATAACAAATCGAATCATTATGCATGGTCATGCTATCTTGGTCCGAACTACAAGCCAGGTGATGAGAACTTGCCCAAATATGCATCCGCAAGTCGACGGGAGGACTTATCGGGTTTGCCGCCTGCTTGGATTCACGTGGGAGACTTGGACTTATTTCATGAGGAATGTATCGAATATTCACGTCGTCTCCAAAGTCACGGAGTGGAAACGAAATTGGTGTTGACCAAGGGTGGCTTTCACGGAATGATGGCTATGGGAACAAATGAGCAGCCAGTTGTTGAGGTTTGGGAAAGTCTTCACGGATTTGGCAAGGAGTATTTGTCTGACTCATGAGCTCATATCGGAGTGTCTCTTATCGACCGACTGAATAGCGAGGTGCTTGTCGACCTGCAAGAATTACTAGTGTCTAGTGTCGTAAATAATGATGTAATTCTGTTGTATTCTCCAACCTTTTGTTGCTGCACACTCTGTACACATTACTATTGTTACTGACTATACGCCAGCGACATTATGAATCACCGCTGCCTAGAATTCAGACATTTCATGGCCCAAACCGCCCCTCCGAACCCGTTATCCACGTTAACGACTCCAACTCCCGGACTACAACTATTTAACATGGTCAACAAGGCACTCACTCCACCAAGACTCATTCCATATCCCACACTTGTGGGCACTGCCACGACGGGCACATCCACCAATCCTCCCACCACACTCGGTAATGCACCATCCATCCCCGCGCATACGATGACGCAACCAACATCGGGATGACGTAATTTAGGCAATGCCGAAAGTATACGATGCAATCCGGCAACTCCACAATCATAAATGCGTGTTACAGGCACACCCGAGAGGGTGAGCGTGACGGCCGCTTCCTCGGCTACGGGTAAGTCAGTGGTTCCCGCGCAGGCCACCACAACGGATTGTCGATTATGAGCAGACGATGCTTCCGATGCATCATTCTCGCGCATCGCAACCACACCTCGCGCCCGAACTGAGATAATTCGCGCAATCTCGTGATACTCCATCTCATCAGCATGTAGCAATGGTCCAATATTTGTTACGGCATTGTATGTTTCCGGATCTATCCGCGTAGCGATAATGGCAGTGGATGATGCGGCACAAACTTTGTTTTCTGCTTTGGCAGCGACCACCAATTCATTGACATTTTTCGCCATACTATCCAGAATGGAATGAATTTGAGCAGGTGTCTTCCCCTGACCAAATACCGCCTCGGGGAAGCCAGTCCGTGATGCGCGACGGTGGTCAAGGTTGGCAAAGGAGGACAAGATCTCGTCGGCATCGGGCGGTAGTGTCGTAGTCGTCGGCGGTGTCGTTGTTGTTGTTGTGAAGCATCTTCTTTCTAATACTAATATGGGTGCGACGATGGCGATGGAATTGGAGTTACTGTACTTGGATAGCTGTTCCGATGATTCACCTTGACACGAAAATGATATGCATCGATTATGATATCTTGATGTAATTAGTCGACACCCAGTTCTTTGAAGGTGTCGCGATAGACCGTTATTTGTATGTTGGGCGAGAGCGGACATCATGATCATGATCATGATCGTGGTTTTGCGTTTTGCGACGTCAGCGTAAAATGAAAAAATAACAGAGTGAAATAATTCTCGGCGAAGGGCAGTATCGTGTTAGCTACTGTATGTTTGGTATCGTACCTAAGGTATCTAGCAAGATCCCACGCCCACGCTATCCCCTCGCTCTCGCTCTCACTCTCACCCGAATCCACCGGAATCCAAATCATCAGCATCGTGTCCTCCCTCGTCCTTGTCCGCATCCTCGATAAACAATGCCTCCCATAGATCCTGCAGATCTGTCACAGCTAATGCTGACAATGACTCATTGCCGGTTCTGGCATTACGGGTTTTGTCGGCATTCGATGATTTAGGTAATGCTGGCATTGATTTATTGCTGGGACTACATGAATTACCTATTGCCGGTAATGTTTCAATGCTGGGACTATGTAATTCATGTAATTTTGGAAATTATCTAGTCCTGGAAGTAATCATTTGGAGCTAGCATTACCGAAAAAGACTTTTGTCCCTTATTTCCAGCATTACTCATCTGAATCGCGCTTGAAGTTTCGCTGTTTAGTTTTTTTCTTATTCAGAAAGAATCTATCGCATTTCCAGCTTTCCACACATCTAATGCTGGAAATAGGCATGAGATGCCGGAACTTATTTACCCTTGTACATGGGAATTCATTCACACAATTCTTTCTCAGGCGAACCTTTTCTCAGAAAAGAAGAAACCTTTTTTCCTTTAGGGCGCCTCATTTCCAAGGTGGGATATGTAATGCTGGCAACCAAGCCAAAAAGTCCGAACTCAATGTAATAATTTCCATCCATTACATTGTAATCCATCACCATTTCTGAATTCAACTTGCTGCCATGGTGTCACCTACTTCACTGGTGTTGTCGACACCTCCGAGGCGAAAAACCATTCAGCCCCCTGTCGGTGCAGTACGCCACTCCCCTAGGATTTTGGAGAAGCTTCAAGAACAGCTTGACCAACTCAAAGCTGCTGCCGCAACCATGCCAACATCCCCCGTTTCTCAGGGTGATAACCTACTCACACCACATCCTCCGCTACCACCAACTCCCCCTGATTTTACGCCGGATGCTAAATCTGCCAAGGATGCTGCAGCTGCCAAGGCTGCAGAAAGTGCTAAGAAATTAAAACGAAAAATCAAGGAACAGGAAGCGTCACGCGGAAAACAACCAAAACTTTCCGTGCGGTCAGTGAAGAAAGCAATGAAGAAAGCACAACAACCGAAGCCTCCCTCCTCCACACATGCGAAGAGAAATAAACGCATTCCATCAACTGGAAAAAATAAACGCAAAAAGAACCCACGCGGTAGGCAGGCAAAATTTTTCAAGCGCGGCGACGACTTCTTTGATGACGATGACGATTCAAAGAATCATCATGATTCTGATGACGACGGCGATGATGATGACTACGTAGAAAGGGAAGAAGATGATGATGAACAATACAAAGATGATCACGCTCCTGGTGATGCTGATGCTGATGCGTCAGAGGCTGTTGACTCCAAATATGGCTGGGAACAGGATACGGCACCTGGTTTCACAGATGCCGCTGCTATGATTGCTCGTCATCGCGAAGTATTCATGGAGCGTGCATTTGGGGGGGATGAGGAAGAGGCTAACAACGTCATTTGCCGTCCACAGGCCGAATTAAATGAAATAATTTTTATCTTGGAGCATTGGAAAGTTGGGGTCTCTTTGAAGGCAATCAAGGATCCAGAAGAATTTAGAGTTATCAAAAAATTCCGTGAAACACACAAGAATGGATACAAGTATGTCAATAAGTATTGGATTGAGTACATCCAGTTGCCAGGAGAAGAAACAAGGAGGGTAGTGTTGCGTCGTAAAGAAAAAGATCGTGCAAACGGTGGGCGAATTGTTGTGTCCCGTGAGCACGTATTTGATGCTATTAATGAATGGCATTGCAAACGTGGTCATATGGGTCAGGAGCGTACACACAATTATTGCCGAGACAAATATTACAATTGCACGCAAAGGTTAGTGATAATTTACTGCGAGACGTGTTTTGTATGTATGCAGAAAAATCCTACAGTTGCACCAATGAAGGGATCAAGGAAGCCAATTCGTTCTAACCAATTTCGTGAGAGATTTCAAGTTGATTTAATTGATTTTCGTAAAATGCGAAAACGAGACCCCTTTGGTGTTTTAATGCGTTGGATAATGGCAACAAGTAGGGCAAGGGGAAACATTGGGGATTGTATTCAATTTACGTCAAGATGAAAGAAAAGTAGTTCGGTAGCAGTTGCTTAATTGATTAATAGGAAATGCTGGTATTAGTCATCTATTTCCGGCATTATATGTTTACAATGCATCTATTTCCAGCATTCATTTCCAAGATTCAATGATAAAAAAAGGGGGCGGTCCCCCATCCAGCAGTGTTCCCCCCCATCCTGCAGCTACAAAAAGTAAAATCTGCTATTTTTAAGCTGCAGGATTGCCAGGATTAGATGACCTTCATTTCCAGCATTACATGCCTAATGCTGGAACCAATGTAGTTCCAACATTAGCTGCTACAGATCTCACAACCGATCGGATTTCTTTTTGCCACAATTTAAATCCACCTCCTGGTATCTAGTTTGGTATTCATTTACAACACATCTTATCATCCCACCGTGGCGTCGATCTTAAATTGTATGATGAAATCATTGATCTAATCAAATATCACGCCTCCACTCAGCAAGTCACTGATTTTACCACAAACAAATTATATCACAGACAAGAACTCACAACAACCACTGCCAACCTATACAATCTCACAGAACTACAACCTACGTTGCACAATGTCACTTTGTTGGATTGTACTGTTGTGTCGGTTCCAGTGTTCAATGTAAAAGCCATTATATTGTCAATGTTTCATGACTCACAACTGATGCAATCACACAATTTTGCTCCTGGCTACGACATTTTTTCTGGAAAGACGACCAAGGAGAACAATCTTCATCTCAACAAAATTCATACCAGATCACTATGGGAAACTGCATGCCATCACTATTGTTGAGAAGTCAAAAATGCTTTCCTGCTAGCACTTGTCTGTTTTTATGACAAAACACACACTGACCTATTTGGGTCGTTATCCTGCGCGCTCGTAACAAGGAAGATTTCTATGGCATACTTGGATACATTCCAAATCTATCTTATGGATCTGGTAAATCAAACAGCAAAGAACCAAGAGAAAACTAAATGACGAACATTGATGTCTCAAGTTAATCACCAATCAAATTTCTGCCCTAAAGAATGCCTAGTCCATCACCAGATTCTTCAATACGATGAAGCAAAGGTCGGGCATTTAGACATGTGCCCATTGGCACAGAGCATACTTTATCAATGATTTTGCAATCGAAATTATTCAAAGAGTCCACATTCATACTGTATCTTTGGCATCTAGTCATCAGTTCAGGACGGTGACTGCTTAGACCAATTTTTGAAAGCAGATCTTATAACGTGAAGGAAACGGAGGATGCGCCTCCACCCATGTTGAATACACACTTGGACAGGTATGCACTATTCAGTAAAAATTGTTGCAACAGAACAGTGCACCACCCGACAATATTTTCAAGTGATTAGTTGACGACGAATCCTGATTAGCTGCCCAAATCCATTCCTCTCCACTTTTTACCGCATCATCGATCGAAGATGCATAATTATCAAATGATGGTAGCTCATCACTCTTCTTGGAACCTTCCTTTTTCTTGCTGGTAAGGGTAGGATCTGACACAACATCAAAATATGCTGAACAGCAAAGCCATAGTAAAGCATGATTGTTTGTTCATATGCTCTTCATTGCCAGCTAAAAATGAATCAATCATCTTTGCATCATCAAGATTATGCATGTAATGATGGTTTTTGGCATGTTGGTCGCATGGTATAGTTGTGCCAATGCCAAATTTGCATCTCTGTGACTCCATTGCATTCACAGTGGTGATTAGAGACAAATAATTTGCACCCCTTCCAATTGTCATCGCGTGCATTGGCAATGATTTCTTAAAGCGATGTTCTTGAAGGTTGTCTTCAAGAACATCAGACGAATCCACACTATCAAACTCTGTCATTTCTAATCCATGGTGATATAAAATAGAATGAGATGCTTCAGATAGAACTTGAAAGATATTTCCCTCGCGACCAAACTGACAATGACACTTTTCGCAAAATAGGACACAGGTATTACAGTCACCGGCAAATGAATCATGGGGCGGTTGAACTTCCTTCAATGAAATCGATACATACTGTAACAGCTCCAAGGTTGTCTCGTAAAATGTTCTCCCCACTTGCCCTCCAAGAGTAACAAGATGCAGCACAGTGGTATGAGTAAGAACAGCCATAGGTATCCTTGTCATTCTTGTGGCCACTTTGTGAATTGTGCATGCACACTGTTCAAGATTATTTCTGTCATCTATCCCTTGAGGCAATGATGTTGTTAGTTGATGAAATATTTCCTTCTGTGTAAATCGCACGCTAATCACAGCCGCAGGATTCAGTGGACGCAAAAAAAGTTCAGCAACCAAGCGACATTGTAATTGAACAATGGCATCGAATCCTTCTGTAACAATATCAGAATGAGACAAGTAGTGCCCATAGCGTCCCCACATCACTCTATTAGTGAACTTAGATATCTTGACAATTGATTGCCTGGTAAATATATGAAGAGCAGTATTTTTGGGAGATGTTTCCATTGAAATTCCAAGGACAACAAAGCATTTTTGGTATCAATGGATATGGTGAATTCTGGTGCAATTGTCAATGCCGTAGATTTGTTATGATCTGCCTGTATCATTTGAAGAATTTCCAGTATTCTCTCTTGTGCTGAAGTCGTTGTAACGCGTTGCTCGGTTAGCAAAAGATGCAATTGTGTTGTTTTCAACCAAGAATTCCATGAATATAATACAAAGCTATGCATTTGGAATGCATTAACCTTGTTCCCAGACCAAAATTTGTACAATGAAAACAAGTCCCAAAAACTGGATCTGACACGAGTTACTACCCTTTGATCGAGTTGAATTCAAAAGGGATAACCACGCTGATATGCTGTAATGTTTGTCGTTCTGAATTGATGTATTGTAAGCGGCAATGATAGCCTTGCAAATCATCTCGCTCTTCAAAACATTGGAACAATGCCAAATTTTTTTGGCAACATCATCTTGAATGAAGTCAATCAACTCTACATCGTTGCTAGAGCAAACGAAGTCACTGGCGTTGCAGTATGAAGCAAAAAGCAATAGATCTTTTCCAACATGTGCATCATAAATGCATGATCGAGTATGGGTCCGTTATGCAGAAGAACGAATATGATCAAGCAAATTAGTGACTGGTTTGACCAACCAGTTCACACTCTGTTCGATGAAACACAGTGAATGTTTCATGGGAACAGGATGTATGACAAAATTAGTGATGCGGTCAGATACACTTGATGGAACGTTGCATTTTGATGTAGACAACTTTGGATCTTTGGTTGAAATTCCATTGATGAAATTGTAATTCAATGCATGTACTTCTTTGGCAGCAGAAAGATCAGCTGCCGCAGGTAATGTAGGTTTAAGTCAATCAAAATTGTCTTTTACTTCTTTTTTGCGACGTTCCCCGGAAGCAAAGAAAGTTATGTGTAAAGTAGATGTCTTGGAGACAATATTCCAGTATGGAGCAGTAGGAATGAATCGTTGAAATACAGTAAATGGTAGATCGTAGTATTCAAAGTCAACAAGTACCTCGTTGTCAGTAGTGGTTTTGGTAAGTTGTAGTGGAGGATCAACACTAGTATCTGGAATCACAGGGGGGACTTCCTCCATTTCATCAGCATTGATGGATGGACTTTTTCCTTCCAAATGTGTCTGTGCCATGTCACGATCAATGTTTGTGCTTTTGGCTGCTAGAGGAGGTGCTGCATTGCTTGGGAGGCTAGTTGATTTGTCCGCATTTCTCTTTGACATTTTCGTGGGGGGTGCAGAATTAGCAACATCTTCACAAATGCTTGCTGGTGATGATTCGTTGGCAGTTGTCCCCCGCAGTTTGTTCTGATCTTTGGTCAATGATGATAGCTCATCTCTATCCTTTGCCTGTCCACCCCGTTTTTTATTACCCTTCTTTGTCATTCTTATTCTTCAAAACGAGTAATCAGGTATTGGCTGAAGCAAATGCATAATGGGATCTTGGATATACCAATTTCCCAAACAATAGTAACAACAAATGAATACTCTCCAACAATGCTCGTGGAAGTGTTATTCAACGTCCGTGTCAGACTTACGCACAAAGTGCAGTGAATTCTGACACCGTTCCCACTGAAGAAGACACAATATATGTGAAGCAGGTAAGGTCAGGGGAAAATAACTCGTTGAGACCGTGTTGTATAGAATATTTGAACCCGGAAGAGTAATGCAATTTGGGAGGCGAAAAGCCAAGGAGGGTGATCGTTCGCAGACATAAAGAAGAAAGAACCTTAATTTCAGTTCATTACAAGGTTGTAATGGGGCATGCACGAGCGCGGGTGGGGTGGAATGAGGGGGGAGGGTCAATATTGCAACATTGAACAGGGATAATGATGACAAAAAAGAAAGAAAATATGAGATCAACATAGGAAATAGGAACGGGGTAAAAATAATATTAACAGACAATAATAATATGACATGATAAAAACTCACTGGAAAATAACAGATACAAGAGTAAGCGACGATGATGGCTTCACTAACAGAGGAAAGAAGGTAAGATGCGGCGGAGAAGAAAAATAGTGACAAATAGTAACGATTAAATATTAGATGAACGTAAGAACTGGTAACAACGTATGAATTTGTAGCATGATAAATACTTACCCAATAAATGCAAAACGAGGACAATGAGGGCAACGACAACAAAGACGACCACGACAACGACAACGAGAATGACAATGACGATGACAATGACAATAACGACGTTGTTGACAACAACGACGACGACGATGACAACGAGAACGAGAACGACAATGATGATGACGATGATGACGATGATGATGACGACGATGACGACAACAAAGACGGCGACAACGATGAAGACAACAACGACGACAATGATGACAACAAGATGAAGACAACAACAAAGACAAAGACAAAGAAGAAGACAAAGACAAGAACGATGACAGCCGCGGACACCTAGAATTGACTGAGTTCTGTTGGTGTTTGCTAAAGGCTGAAAAGCTGTTCGGATCTTATTGGTCAAAGAGCGGGTGGAGGCTGATAATAGATTGTAGTAGGTGATGCGTGTTTTGCACCCCTTACCAGGGGGCGTACAACGTATTATACACAATATGGGGCTAACAGGATATTTTTTTCAGGTGCAAAGCCCACAGTTCGGGGTGTGTGTTCTGGGCGACACGTGTGGTGCGTGATAGTAGTGTCATCTATGAATGGTTGATGTAGCATCAACTTCAAGGTGATGAAAAGGGCAAAATATCAAATGACCATGATTTTTGGTCCATTAATATTAGTGAGGGTCATTTCAGGTTGATGCCGCTGAGTGCTAATTCAAATAAGGGACATAATTACCCAAATTGGTACAATAAACATTTACAATCGGACATTTAAGACCATTAACAAACATTTATGTATTATGAGGGAACACGATAAAATGTTTGTTGACTATGGATGTCCTTTATGAACCATATGACAACCTGTGATGATCGTTGTATTGCTTTAATGTTGATTGCTCAATCGCCCACTGATTTTCTTCTCATCCACGCAGCACATAGTGTTGCCTTCACCTAAATTTGTATTATACCATGGAGAATAATGACAACAGTAGGGACTACGGAATGTGTTGTTTGTTTTTGAACTCGCCCCTCAGCTGCAACCTCTTGTATCTAACTCGTTTTGTCCTCAGTAGCATTTCCAAAACCCAACTACTTGCCAAATCCGCAGGAGTTGGAAGAGAGGGCAAAGAAGAAAAGAGAGCAGATTAGGGGGAGGACGCAACATGCACGTTCAAAAAAATATGCACAGGAGGGGTTGGCACTTTTGGCCAACAGAGGTGAGTGTCCCATTTATTTCATTCAGAGTTGTAAATGCACATCTATTATCTAAATCATCATTGTCATCTTTTATTCATTTGTTTAGTGGAGTCAACTCTCAACCCAGCCCAAGGGAATTCTACGTTTGATGCCAACGCCAAAGCAACCTGGGACCTGGGACCTGGGACCTGGGACCTGGGACCTGGGACCTGGGACCT
>JALLAX010000626.1:0-10038 GCA_036939555.1 Discostella stelligeroides
TTCCACACAAGGTCTCAACGGTAGTAGTGGCGTTGCAGCAACAACAACATTAGATGAGATAATATTTGAGAGTGAAGATAGTAGAACACCGTTAATAACGTAGGTGGTATGGAAAAATTTGAGTGTCGTGGGTGTGGCGATGGCGTCGCATTGAGAGGGGTTTAGGGGCGGATAGAGTTTTCAAATGAGATTTTATCGACGGCCTAAAAACAATCTATGCAGATCGACTAAAGAGGGTTAAACTCCGACATCAAAGTGTAAGCAGGGTCAATAAGTATCCAATCTTCCATACACGCGAGAGTGCAATTCTGAAAAAAATTGACCTGTGCAATGACAAAGAAAATACTGTATGTTCGTATCATGTTTTGTCATACTCCTTACTACCACTACTTACTGTACAATAACAAAACTAAAGTCAATTGCTTGAATAAACTAGGTTTCATCATCATTGGGAGTGATCGACGAAGGAGCCCTGTGTGCCCTGTGGTAAAGTTGAGCGCCGATATTCAAAACCCAAACAATAGCGTAAAAGAGGTATATCAACCACGTCACGTTAAATGCCAGGAATGGAGTGTAATTCTTTTCACCGATGCATGTCCCCATCCAGGGACAATGATGGTCGAAACCTTTGATGCACACGTTGCAATCAGGACAGTGCACAGCGCCTGGTGGTTGATACACACTGTTTGATCCCAATATGAAAGTCAAATAATATGACGTGAAGGAATGTGTGCATAAAAGGAAAGTTGGGGTGTATCGATACGTTGTTTCTTACCTGCATAGGTCGCAATACCTCCAGCCATCTGTTTCACCCCTCCTTCGATTGGGTACTCTGCCACTTCCTCTCTCTGAAAGTTCGCGTCCTCTCCCTGCTCCTTCTTCTTCTACATTCATTATTGGATTCATCATTCGTTGCCCCTCCCTCTCATCGTCTTGCATGGCAATGATAGTACTCGATCGAACCACTCCCGGATCTCTACAAGACACCAAACCAAGGAATAGCACACTCAAGAGATAAAATCCCAAACATGTCTGTGCAGTAATGGGACCAATGGTACGATAGGAACGTGGAACAAGTTGGGACGTAGCACCACTTAATAAGGTTAGACAGGACACGGGGCCGAACCAATGTGGACCAATGATGCCACAGTTGAATTTAGTGACACAGTCGTAGGGGAATAGAATGATCATGTTTCCAATGTTGCGTCGTCGTCGCTGTCTTCGTCCATTGCAGCAGGGGCACATCCACGAACGAACTCGGTAATATTGTTGCATAATGCATGAATGTCTAGCAGAATTGATGTTGTTGTTGTTGTTGTTATGTTGAAGACGGCGGTGATGATCAGCATCGTGTTCATCATCCAAATTATCATTGCCCATCAATCTTTCCAAATCATCATCGGTGATTCTACGCATTCCATTTCTGTCGTCATTGGGTTCATCCAAGACATCATCGAATAATTCGTTCGAATCGAATGATCGTGGAGAGTCTGGCATTTTCATATTATTGATGTTGCCATCGTTGTCGTTGCTGTGCCGCCTTGTTGTCACTTCGTTGGTGGGTTGCAATGTCGTCGACATTGTTCGTTCGCCGTCATGATGATGTTCGCTCATTATTGCCGTCGATGCAATGTTGACATCGTCATCGCCGTCGTCTGCGCGGGCAGTGTGTGCAATGCCCTTGGTTAATTCAAGAGGTTTCATCATTCGTTGTGCCACTATTTACTCTCCATTCTCCATTCCATCCAGTGCGCCTTCCATTATTTATCTCTCTCTCTCGATCGTGGTTCGTGGTCGGCAAGAAGAGAGATCGGAGCTACATTAGCGATAATGTAAAAGTGACTCTAGTAGGAAAGATCGCCAAGAGACCCTCGCAGCGTACGAATTATTCATCAGCACCAGCACCGTTCCATGCACCATTATTATTTCACCGTATAGAACAATCACAACGACCGATCAATAGCAATAGACGAAACGAGCAAATAATCTTCACTCAATAAATGGAAATAGAAGGGTATGCCTAATTACTGATATTCTTAGGTTTGGATAGTCTACGACACTTATGTTGCTTCTATTCCTCCTATTCGACATGAGTCAGAACAGTGCTCCCACGATAACAAGAAGTTCCTCTGGAGAGAGAGAGTGAGAGCAGGGGATGATTTTCTTCATTCGTGTGATTTCTTCAGTAGTACTAATGGTGAGCGGAGCTCATCGCATGATCATACTACACATGAATTTCTGCAATAAGTGGTGAATGGTTATGATCGGTGATCAACCAAATTCTGAGGGAGTGATCGCTAACCCTAACTTGGATATTTCTTATACAGCTTAAACGAACAAACATCGATTCATTTCAATTCAACAATCCACAACAAAAGACAATCAGAAAAGTAATATTTCTATCTCCCCTGCCCTGGATCTCTGAAGTTGCACAGGAGGCACTGACGAAGCCCTGAGGCACTAATCCTTGGAAAGAGTCATCTTAATTCGGAAAAGTTGTTTCTTATGGTCCTCCTTTGGTTTGTTCTGTTGATGATAATGATATGCCTGGTACCATTGACAAAATGCATCTTCGAGCTCCTTGTTTGAAGAGATGGTTATTGCTTCCCCCTCTCCATCAACATAGGTACATTTGGCTCGGCTAAGGAAAGCATAGCCTTGGTTGCTGTTGGAGGCTTCTACCTTCGGAGCTTCTTCGTTGCTGGCTTTGTTAGATTCGGAATGAGCCTCATCAGGTAATGCATTACCATTGACGATATCTTTTTCACAACCATCTCCCTGAATAGGCACGTTAACCTCCCCACCCGCTTCAAGCATGGTCGAGGGCGTTGAGTTCGCATTGCCTCCCTTATGGTCAGTGGCCTCTGTTTCGGTATCAAAGGTTTGATGCTCAAGGATGCGAGTTTCCTTCATCACGGGGACAATATAGGCAGCAGTGATGGACGACAACTTTGCAAGGGACAATTGGGAAGCTGATTTATCCCAAATATCCTGAACTTGGAGGCGACGCACTTGGACTTTTGATTACGATATATGAGTCGAAAGAAGCGTAGATCAAGAGTCAAGAGTCACGAGTTTCTTGATAGATGCTTATTACTAGACTTACCATATCCACAGTTGTCAATCTCGAGCTTTAGAACAAGTCCACGGTCAACTGATACAAATTCATCGGTAAGATTTGCACGGAAAGAAAACAATCGTACTTGATTTCATTTTGTCTTACCAGAACCTTTCAACTCCGTAACCGTCTCTCCTTCTTCAGGGCGATTTTCGACACATCGGCTACAGTAGTAGTCAAAGCCGTGGGCGTAATACAAACCAAGCAGGGGCATTTGGAAACACAAGGCACAATTTTTGTCCCTGCGAACACCGAATTCCACCTCTTCCCTCTCAACCTTTTTGGTGGCAGTAACAACTGATTCTGTTTTTGGAAGCGCAACCATCTTCAGGTATTGTTTCTTCTTGGATTACGCCGGTGGATCTGCCAGTCCACAGTCTATCGATGTTTCATCAATGTGTCAAAAATGTTCATCCTCTCGCTCTCTGAGGAAGTGTAATGTTACTTCTATTCACATCAAAGTCTTTTGAGATCTTTTGTTTGGACACTTCAAGGAGGAAGAGAGAGGGAGTGTGCTAGACTTGGCGGGAAGAGATGGACTTGGCCATAGTGTGGACCATGAGTCACCATGATACGAGTTTGGGACCAATGACATCAATTCAAGGAACAATAAACAGAAAGAAGATTAAAAGATGAAATGCTCCCCGTGGTAGTTACTTTCATCATTTTATTGTATCCTAGTATCCTACGGCAATATTGAGCACCGAAATTGGGAATCATCCATCAACAATTATTCTCTTTCTTTTTTCGACTTGACATTTCTTTGGAAATAAGTTATACGACTAGAGGAGGAACTTTTGCACATTGTTCCAATGATTTTAGGAGATTGACCACACGGTTAAGGAAACTGGTGTTGTACATGAAAAATGTCGGAGAAATAAATTCAAGAGTATGAACATCAAATTACTAAACAATTCGCAAAGATCAGTGATCGGGGGACATTAGAACACTACAACACATGGTCATCCGCACCGCTATCTACCACCTACAATGCACTATTTTGGGGGGATAGTCATCGAAATCCGAAAGCGAAACAGCTTTTCACTGTACTTTTTTATTGCCGTTGCCGTTTCATTTTCATGGAACTTCTTGAAAAACTGGCGAAAGGCATCTTCCAATTCTTCATTAGAAGAGATGGTGGTAACCTCCCCATCTTCATCGATGTAGGTGAATTTTGCTTTGGTGAGAAGACTCTCAACAGCAGTAAATCTGTTGTTCTTTTTTGGTTCCCAATCATCATCAGAAGTCATGGTGAGTTTGTCCATTTCCACATGAAGTACCTTCGTCGATTCATGTTTGTTGATGGTCTTCACGTTGTTAGCAACATCTTCACCTAGTTCAGAGTAGTCGCCATCCTTTTCCCACACATAATCAGAATGTACGGTCATGTTCCCGTCGTTGGACATTGCCTTACTAGTAGTATCTTCCTTGTTGACGGCCTTTACTTCGGAAACGAAACTACCAAGTTCGGGTTCAAAAGAAGCTTTGATAGAAGGGAAGATGCATCCAGCTGCAAAAGTCAAAAGTTTCACGAAGGAAAATTGACAGGTCGATTTATCCCAAAGACCTTCCACACTGATACGTCGGTTCTCAACCTGGTAAATGACATAAAGGCAATGACGAAAAGAGCAAAAAAGGCATGATTAGCTCATTGTAAATTTACAATGCTCAGTGGGTGATGCGTATCCAGCAGAAACTCAACAATTCCACCATTGTCAATTTTGAGCTTGACCATAACTTGGCGGCTGATCTTTTTCTCATCTGGTGCAAGATCAGGCGCAAGAATATGTAAGAAGATGTGGCCAATAAAATGGCAATCATACTGCACTTGTTGTTACTCACCAGCAGATGCTGATGCTAATTTCATGTGCAAGTTTGGTGCCTTGCCCGATGTTTTTTCAACGCATCGGGCACAACCAATTTGGTTTGAGTCCGAGACGTAAATCTGCCCAATGATGGGCCACTGGTAACAATAGCTGCAACATGTAGCATTTTTGTGAACAATGAACTCGACTTCCTTCCCCTTGCCTGTTTCAGTGGAAACTAAAGCCGTTTTGGACAGTTCAGTCATTCTTATGGTCTTGATTATTCTCCGAGGATAATGTATTCGGGTATTGGCTTTGTGGAGAATTACTTTATGAGTGAACAGTTCACATCCTTTTGCTTACCTCTTCTCGATCATTTTCACATGAAAATCCTCAAGAACTTCTGGCATGTGGCATGTTATTTGGCGGGAAAGACAGAGATGGCTGACCATGAGTTTGCCACCAAAGACATCATTGCAAGGTAACAATCAACAGAAAGAAAGATTGGAGAATAAAATTTGCCTCGAAACATTAGTGGAGAGTTAATATGGCTTATAAGCCTAACAGCTTATCCTAATCAATGCGACAGCAATGCCAAGTCTGTCTCTACCTTTACTGCCAATGACAGTTGTTGCCCAGCATCATTATATTGCATCCACATCCTACGGCAATAATATGACACGCCGCATGATAAGTAAATGCATTTTCTTTGAGAGCTCAAACTATGTTTGTGAAAAAGCATGTTCCTTCTCATTTTCAGAAGATACGGCGTCTTTGCTCTGGCAAGGGCAAGGAACTCAGAACGTTCAACATGATTGCCCTTGCCCTAAGGGAAGACAATGCTCATTGCAATAAACATCATCTGGGCAGGAAAATTTGGGTGTAGACGAGTCCAGTTTTGCAATGATATCCTCAATCTCCTCCGCTTTGATACGAAGAACTTGGACTAATGACAATGGGATGTTGTCGGCACAGATAAGCGATGGCGTCGGCTTACCGTCTCTACCATTGTCGACCTTGAAGTTGCGCAAATCTAAACGGGGAGCTGGCTCCTCATAATCTTCTTCACAGAAAGATGGATTAGAAACGACCGAAAGGAATAGAGACATTAGCGAGTAATTATGCGGAATGGTTGACTCACCAGAGGAAGACTTAGTACCTGGAACAGTCACTGTCACAAATAGAGATTCTCGTGGTACAATTGTGGTACTTTTCGATTCCCTAAAGAACCTCAGAACAGCCCCTTCTAATTCATCGTCAGTGGAAATTGTAATTTCTACTCCATCTTTCTCAAAGTAAGTGATCTTCGCTTTGTCAAATGCATCATGGCATGGACCCTTGTCCTCGTGCTCGTGGATGAATTGTGCTGCAACGGACCTCAACTGTTCAATGGAGAATTCACAACCAAATGTATTATTGCAAATCGTCCACAGATTTATGATTCGAACTTGGACTGAGTATGTTAATGAACAATAGAAACAATTCTTCTTTCGATGGAGTTTTGCTCTTGTCACTTGGAAACCAAAAGGAAATAAAGAAGTGTACTTACCATTTCCGCCATAATCAATCTTGAGCTGAATGTTCTCGTTTTCGGCTTTGAACGATGCTAGAAATATAATATATATGGATGAGAGAAATGAAACATATGGACAATAGTCTCCCTTCAAATAATAACAACATCATCTGTGTTTCACTTACCATCGATGATGTGCGAGAACCTTGAAAACAAGGACGACGGTTCGTAGCATGCCCATTTCAACGTTCTCGGATTCGGGTGTTCACTCATGCATCGGCGACATTTCACACGTTGAAAAGAGCATCCCCCATCATCATCATGACTCAACGTTGCACTATCCGCGTAGAATGTCCCGACGATTGGTTCCCTGAAACATGTATCGCAACGCTGCCACAGGATGGAGAATCCCCGGAGACCCCCGCAAAATGACACTTTCGAAGAAAGCGACGACAGCACGGCACACTGTTCCTCCTCCGCCCTGACCAAAGCGGCGGCTTTTTCCTCCGCATCTTTTTGTGCTTGTGATGGTGCTGGTTTCTCCTTGGAAAGATCTATAGGATTGCCAAACTTGTCGGTGATGAGTAGGGTCCTGCGCTGCATTGTTGTGGTTGTTGTTGTTGTTTGGGCTTCACTTCCCCGATGTTGCGACAAAGACGATTGTGGTGGCGGTGGTTGAGAATGATGTGACATGGGGCTCGTCGTGCTTGCTGGAGAGAAAAAAGAAAGAATTGGACTGTTCCAATCATAATCTTTCACATTTAAATCTTCGACGGCGATCCCATGCCATCCATGCTTCACTTTCAAGGTGGTGGCGATTAAAAGGAAGGATGACGCGCCATGGCTCAATGTCAATGCAGGAAGTCTCACAGAGAGTTCTCAAATAGCGATGCTGAACAGAAGAGATGAGCGTTGTAGGAAAGATCGCGATGCTAGGCACATGAGCATCGTAGGAAAGATCGCCAAAATAGCTCATTCCGCCGTGACGAGATGAGAGATAGATGAGTACATAAAGACAAAAGGATCTCAACTCAGTAGTACTAGCATTCTTCTTTCTATTCTGCATTCTGCATTGTAGGCGATGGTCCCAAACAGATGGACTCAAGAATATTCAACGAAACAGATAATGATTACATCATACTAATGGTGCTTAGTACGTGACAGGACCTAAATTAAAACAGCAACCCAACAATCCGCATACTTTACAGGAGGCACAGTGAACTGTGTTGTTGAGAATTGAAAACTCTACCGCCAATTATATACGTGTCAATCATCACATCATAATATCTACTTGCAACACAACTACATTCATCAAGAAATCCCAGCAGTGGTGATGGTGATACGGAAATGCTTCATCTTACCCAACTCGGCCATTGAATTGCTGACACATTGGTCATACCCATCTTCCAACTCTTCATTCGGAGATACTGTTATTTCTTCACCCGACTCCGCAAGATAAGTGACCTTTGCATGGGCAACAAAATCAGACCGTTCAGCATGGTTGTCGTTCATGTCAGGAAAAATAAAGCTAGCTGCAATAGACATCAGTTTGGTAAAAGAAAGTGTAGATCCGCCAGCAGGAGGTTGATCCATTATCCTTTTGATTCGGACTCGTCGAACTTGGACTGATTGATATTTGATGCAACAGCAGGAGAAAGAACAGCCGGTTAAGTCTTCAAATTTGGTTGATCGGCGAATGAATATTCAAGGATTTACATACCATCTCCACCGTTGTTTATCACGAGGTTGAGCATGCCATTCCTGGATGACACCAAAGCATCTACGCAATATGATTTTATTAGTATAACTGCAACAGAGAGTGCCAAAAGCAGGCAACTACCAGTCATCGTAGACTCACCAAGAACCACTTCCTGCAAAAGGGGGCATAACATGCAATCATCTTTGTGAACAGTCACCGAAACTGTCCAACTGTGTACTTCTTTCTTTCCACATTGGTTCCCCCTAAAAAATTGGAGGATTGCATCTTCCAATTCATCATCCGTAGACATGGTGAATTCCACCCCATCCTTATCGAGGTATGTCGCCTTTGCTTCAGCAAGGAAGTCAGCGCGTTCCTCATCGTGATCAGTTTTCACATCAGTGGGGAAAACAAAGTTTGCTGCAACGGACAGCAGTTTCTGCATGGGAAACGTCGAGCTTGTTTTATCCCAAATCTGCCAAAATTTAACACGTCGAAGTTGTTCTAATCAAAGTAATAGTAGATATTGATAAATGAATTAGCCCCTTTGTTTTTCATAGTGCCAAAGGCTGTTATATGAAATTAAAAGAAACAGATGGGCTTACCATCTCCACCTATTCCAATCCTCAGATTGAATGAAGCATTTCTGCTGTACTCCTTATCCGACACAGTAACACCACCTGAGTAATGAAATTTCCAATTTAGAGTTAGACAATTGAATGAAGGATGAAGGATGATGATAACAACATATTATCATGATTACGACTTACCTGCCTCCTTGTAAGTATATTTTGATCCCCTCGTTGAACTGTAAGCGGCTGAGCAGCGGAAGCAACAAATACCAGTACCACGTTCACCATACTTGAGAATGTGCCCGCACTTCCCTACGATGGGCATTTTGAAGCAAATCGAACAAGTAGTTTGGTTGGAGATGTGGATTATGAACCCGTCGTGCCCTTCTCCCCCAGTCGAAGAAGTAGTCTCTGCCTTTGCGATCGCAGTCCTTGCAGACGGGTTGGATGAAACCGCCTCTGCCTCACCAGCCTTCCCAGTCGAAGAAGTAGTCTCGGCCTTTGCAATTGTAGACGACGAGCTGATTATACGACCACAGAATCGACAAACACGCGTTTGCCCCTTCACTAATATCCCGGCGAATTCGAAACAAAACCTACAAACGCGCTTTGTTGTCTCATTGAAGATGAACCCATCACCATCTTCCCCGGCAGATGAAGCCTTCTTCTTGCGTAGTAGTAGTTCAGACATTAGTGTCAGGTGTGCCAAGCAGACTTGTTGACCTTGTTCGTTGCGCCTGGTACGGTACACTACTCTGGAAAAAGATGATAAAAAATGGAGAGTTCATTATTTTCGTGGGCTAGGCATGCACATTGTGAATATCTCATTCACTTAAAAACCTTGATATCGTCCCAGGATCACAGCATGAATCTGCATGAATGACACAGCCTGTGGGAAAAACAATTTTTGGTTTGTCGGCCTGCAGGACGACAGGAAACAGGAATTAGGGTTAGTCCCGGGTGGCCGTTGTCATCGGATGATATTATTATGATCCCGGATTAGCTTCTACTACAGATCTCCAATCAACTATTCGGTAAGTAGGTCCCTTCCCGTCCTTTTACTTTTATGGTTATGGTGCACGCAGACGACATAATCCACAACCGTTTGAGTTGTCGTCCTTTTACTTTTTTACTTATGTAGGCAGCCTTAGGCAGCGAGGTCAAATTTAGAGAGGAAAAGATATCAAAAAGCGATGCTAGTCACATGAGCATTGTAGGAAAGATCGCCAAAATAGCTCATTCCGCCGGCGTGACGAGATGAGCACATTCTATAAATAACTAGCCTAGCCCCGTAACACCCAGTGTTACGTAAAGCTCATTGGTACATTTTT
>JALLAX010000627.1:0-10141 GCA_036939555.1 Discostella stelligeroides
ATTCAGATGATATGAGCTCTGCTGCTTGGCCCAGTCCTTCGACGTCTCATAAACTCGACCACAAAGCCTTCGTTAATGAGATTGATCAATTCCAGTTAAAAGAAGGGAATAAGTATAAACCAGGACATAGCAATCAATCGAGCCAATCTCACAATGAAGGGGGAATTTCTGAATTTGATTCGTCCGAAGTAAGAGACTTTATTTGTGATAGTAAGGTTGAAAGGCAGAAGCTTTTAAAGGATGATGAAGAAAGCCAGAAAATACATAATGAAGAGATATGTCCTGATACTTCACGGATCTCAACGTGTTCAACCAGCGATTCCGATAACGGCGTTGAAATCATCTTGGCAGATTGTTCGATCGAATCAAAAGGAGCTGTGCCGGAAGAGAACTACTTTGATGACGTTGCTAGTCACCAATACTTCAATGTCTCTGAACCACACCTTAAACAATCTTCATTGGCAGAAGAAAGCTTTGTTGTTGACTGTGAAAAATTACGGAACGACATAGCTCACAATGTTGAGCATGTTCCAGAAGCAGGCGAAGGCGAACTTCCACAGCTCGAGTCATCGTCTTCGTCACTACATCATGTTGAAGAAGCCGATGATGAGAGATTCAGCTCACCGACGACCCCACCACAAAGAAACACGCAAAAACAAAACCAAGATACCTACGGCGATGGAGTTGAGATTGGTTTAGAGAGTAGTCTAGATGACTCAATAGATGATGACGATCAAACGAGCCAGTGTAGCGACGAAGTATCATCTTTATCACTAGACAGTGTGGAAGCTGATAATAATTGCTTCAGCTCACCAAAACTCCAAGAGCATAATTACACGCAACAAGAAAAGCAAGATACCCACGGCGACGGAGTTGAGATCGGTTTAGAGAATAGTCTTGACAACTCAATAGATGATGACGATCAAATGAGTCAGTGTAGCGACGAAGCATTATCTTCGTCACTAGACAGTGTGGAAGCTGATGATGAGTGCTTCAGCTCACCGACGACCCCACAGCATAGAAACACACAAAAACAAAACCAAGATACCTACGGCGATGGAGTTGAGTTCGGTTTAGAGAATAGCCTTGATGACTCAATAGATGATGATGACCAAACGAGCCAGTGTAGCGACGAAGCATCATCTTCGTCACTAGAATATGTGGAAGCTGNTGGCTTAAAAGATACAGAACTTGCTGAAGGAGCAAAGCAAGAGTGTAATCCAGATGATAAGTATACAGGATCTTATTTGGGCTCATCTGTAACCCCTGAGCACCAAGATGATATCGACAATGGAATCGAAATAGTTCTGGACGAAAGTCCATATGGACAAATAGAGCAGCTGAGCTGTTGCGATGATGCAGAAATAAATCCAAACTGCAACGCATCGACGCCGAAAGAGAATGTTGCTAGTATTGATATATCTGCCTTGGATCTTGACAACATGAAACTATGGAAAGCGAACTCGAACGATACTGAAGGAAGCGAGAACGTAGACCAAAGTGATCAATTTGATATAATTCTGCAAGCATCATCTTCGATGACTGATTCAGATCATGAATGTTCGCACTCTTGCTCCATCTCTTCAACGTCAGAAAAGTTCCAAGGAGGCTCATCATATTCGAATTCAGACGGAATCATTGATGAAACGTCGAAGCTCTCTCGTGATTTCAGTCATGTTACGGAAGTAGCGAGTGAAGCTATTGGTATAACTGAAAGTGATGAGACACCTGCAGTACAATTAAATGGCAGTGAGAGCACGAATGTATCATTTCCTACACATGAAGAACAGCACGAGCTGATCCGCAGTGATGCCAGCAGTTCATGCTCGGACTATTCGAAATCGGAGCATTGCGCCGGAGAGGAACAGGTGTCTATGGAAACCGGTGCTTTCTCGGAACCTTCTATTTGCGATTCTGTGGAGGAAGGCGTTGACAGTCGAATTGATTCAAGTTCTGCCGCAGTTGATGCATTCTTTTCAAGATTTTCCATTCAAACTGACAACGAGCATATTTACGTCGACTGTAAAGAACGTTTTGACTGTGAGGATCTAGAAGAGGAGTTAGGAACCGACAAAACATGTGAGAGCAACAAGAGTATAAGTAGACGTGGTGAATTAAGGTCTAAGGATGTGCGAGGTACCCGCAACACTATTCACAACCACCGTGTAAGTAATGACGCCGAAATTGCGAAGACGATTGAGCATCTACCTCATTCAGCCAAGGAAGATTCCTATCTACCTAATCATCTTGGATTGTGGAAGTCGCCATGGCAAAAAACAAAATTTCCTCGGGGTCGGTATTTGTATGCAGCCTGTTGTGATACAACGAAATCAATTTCAAGCAGTGAATCTACCAATCGGAAGAATTACCTCATGGGACATTCTGGATACTCGAACATAGATTTCTATTCACTGTATGAAGCGTCATTGGTGAAGGCAGAAGAAGAGGAAATTGACCTAGCTCCATGGGAATGCCGAGATGTTGGTCAACGGTTTTTACACGAGAAGAGCGTGGAATCACGTAATTGGTTTGGTAAGGTTCTTATTTGCAATATCGTGTAACTTTCTTTATGGACTTATCTTATTGTTGGTCGTCCAAATGAATATTTTAGGCTCGTTTGAGCTCATTCGAGGGAATGACAAGTTGCAGTACCCAGTGTGTTGCCCCAAGTCTGTTGAAGTCTCTGTCACGAGAATTCCGGAAGAAGGAGATTGGAGCGAAGACTGGTTCACCACTTGGAAATCGCGAAAAGATAATCCTAATAATTTGGAATCCTTTGCTCAAGATGATAAAGAGAACACGGTTAATGACGTGCGTGTTGAAACTACTGTTCACTCCTTTAGAGAAACAGACACAATGGGGAAAAACATAGTCGTTGAAATTGGATCACTTTGCCCTATTCGCCTGAGGCCTGGAGAACGAATTACCCGGATTCATCCCGAATATACAAGTTCCCTTAGGCAAAGCAGGTGGAGAAAGAAATACATAAAAGGGCATCTATTTTCGTCGGTTTAGTGGATTTATTTTACACTCGTCTCGTGTAAGAGAGAGAGAAGTGAATGGAAGTTGTAGGCCAGCTATTTATGAATACTCCTTGATGATAAAACACAGTGTGGTCGTTTGCCCACTTGATTGACTATGTGATAAGTGTTTTATTCCGGAAGAGGCTGACCACATAATTATTATTTAGATTGTTCCTAGCGGATACCAAAAACTTTACCACTCATTGCTCTGAGTCCTCGTAAAAGTGCTCCTACTCCGACGACCTCCATCTTGGCCGTATCCCGAAGAACCTCCACTTTCGTACCTATTGCCTCTATCAAAACTACTACGCTCATTTCCTCCACGGTAGCCGCTGTTCCTGTTGTCGCGATATCCACTGTAACTGTCACCGTTACCCCCCCTTCCGCCACCGCGCCCATAACTTCCTCCTCCTCGTCCATAACTACCTCCACCGCCACCACGACCATAACTCCCTCCTCCACGACCATATCCACCTCTGCCACCACCGCGGCCTCCACGATCAAGACTCTGACCAAAATTTCGTCCTCGTTCAATTTCCAACTCCTTCATTATGGAGAATTGGGCGCCTCCGGCGTCGATATCTTGACTGAATTTCACAAGTCTCTTGGCGTCCTCCACCTGACAGGATGAAAGAATAACAATCAGTTTAGGATATTGCGCATAATGAAGCGAAGCAGACGAGGTATCCCGAGAGATGCATTACTCACTCCCATATCAAATATTGCATTGCCGCTCTCTTGATTAATCTGTATCTTTCCAACGTCACCGTCAAACTGCAGGTCCCCACCATCTTTTTGGCTCATACGCGACAGCTTTGACACAGTGAACATAACATCACCCGGAGAAATAGGCCTTCCCCGAGAATTTGTCATTTCAACCGTTGCGAAACCAGCTTCACCAGTTAAAAGTGACCTACTCTCAACCTGCACGGTTCGGCGTGCAATCGCAGCAAGGCAACGTGCCACAATATCAGTTGGATCATCCGTGCTCGCCAATAATGACTTCGCTGCATCTTTGAAATGCTCAGCAGTTTCATCTGCGACAGATCGACAGGCAACTGCAGACGTCTTCGCAGCCGCATTCAGCGCAGCTTCAGTAGAAGGAGGGCCCAATAGCTCAAACTTGAATCCATGTCCGAGACTTTTTTCCATTCTAACAACTTCCCTCGCCTGGTTCTGTTGGAACAAAACAACAGAGATACCCTTCTGTCCAGCACGCCCCGTTCGTCCTGATCTGTGGACATAGGTGTCTGTATCACGTGGAGGGCTCAATTGGATGACAAGATCTACATCTTTGACATCGATACCACGGGCGGCGACATCCGTTGCTACCAACACATTGAATGCCCCGGCGCGGAAGGCCGCAAGAGTGGCATCGCGTTGTTTCTGTCCAATATCTCCATGAATGGCTTGTGCAGTCAGTGTCTTAAAAACGCCCCCTGATACTAGCTCATCACATTCTGCTTTTGTTTCAGTGAACACGATAGTTTTTCCGAATATCTTCTGCTGCAAGGCGGAATTCGATTTTGACTTTGCGGCTCTAGCTGCGGCAGCGATGGCATTGTGTTGCTCATCATCTTCGTCTTCGCTGTCGGAGCCAGTACCATCGAGGTTTACATCCTTCGAAATTTCAACGGCGATGATATCTTCTAAGATAGCCTTTTTTGCATCTGGACCGAAAGGGACCTGAATTGCTGTGTGGCGGACAGTAGTAGCAGTACGAGCCCCAGACTGATCTCCAGTAATGTCGATGGAGAGAGCATCTGTCTGGTACCTCGACCCAATCTCACGTACCCAAGGAGGTGTTGTAGCCGAGAAAAGAAGACACTGCAATTTGTCAGTATTGGCACTGCCTGCGCCTTCAAGGATGGTTTCAACGTCCTCTGCGAATCCCATGTTCAGCATTTCGTCTGCTTCGTCGAGCACTGCAACATTACATTCTCTCAGATCGAGATTGCCGCGTTCAAGGTGGTCAATGATACGCCCCGGAGTTCCAACGATAACGTCCACACCCTGACGAAGGTTGCGAGCCTGATTGAAAAATGATATTGTTACCGAGGGAGAAGTGAGAAAAATAGTGCAACAAGGTAACGCAAATAATCTAAGAGCAAACGAGTATGAGCCAACACACCTGTCCATCATACGATACACCTCCATGAAACACCGCCGAAAAAAGACCCAGTGGCTTACAAACAGCGCTGAGTTCCTCTTCCACCTGACGCGCTAATTCACGTGTAGGGCAAAGTACAATCATACTCGGCAAACGTCCCCGCCTCATACGGATGGTACCATCCCTCATGACCTCTGCATTTCCATTGTCCTTGGCAACTTTCACCAGGCGAGTAACGGCGGGAATGCCAAAGGCGAGAGTTTTGCCCGTTCCCGTGCGTGAGCGTCCAATGACATCACGACCCGCCAATACGGGCCGGATAGCCTTGGCTTGGACAGGAGTGAAATGTGTGATTCCCTTGTGAGAGAGGACGTCGATAATGTCCTGGGAAATGCCGCATTGCGTCCAGTGTGGATTGGATGTGGAAAGGAATCTGGGATTGGTGAAGTTTTCCTCATCCTATATAGTGATTTGCGTTGACAAACATCGAGACATTGTCGAGGATGAGGTTTTTGCAGAAGGAAAGATGATGATTAGGAATGAGCATTAAGAATCAAAGATAAAAATTGAGCACATTGAATGAACGCACCTCCTCAACCAATTCTTTTGGAAACGCACGACTTCCCTCAATATGGCCCCTCCCACCAACTTCTGCATCCACAATAGGATTCTCAGCCTCTCGAAGAGCTTCTCCCAAAATATCTTCGAGTGCGCTGTCCAATTCATAATCCGTTTCTGTTTCGGAAGCAGTGCTCATGGCGCGCGTGGTGGGAAATGGCTCTCGTTGAGAAGAAGAAGAAGAAGAAGAGGAGGAAGTAGCACAAAGAGTAAAATCATAAAATTGGCGACTTGAGTAGGTAATAATATGCGCCATTGGTCCTGCTACAGCTCGATGATGACCGCGGACGACGGCGCTAGTAGCACTC
This sequence comes from Discostella stelligeroides, assembly GCA_036939555.1. NCBI lineage: Eukaryota > Bacillariophyta > Thalassiosirophyceae > Thalassiosirales > Thalassiosiraceae > Discostella > Discostella stelligeroides. Next base: position 6,060 of record JALLAX010000627.1, read on the forward strand.
CCCCCCGAGTGCTGGAAGGCGGCAGCCCGTACAAATGTGCGATGTGCATCGCGACGAATTGACGATACGATTCCAAGGGCAGATATTGTCATGATGGTTATTATGTGTCTGATGGAAACCGGCGTGTGTGGTGTATTTCTCCTCGGGCAGTGCATGGGCATTCTATCTTCTTCTGTGTGTTTATTTGTACTTTGCTCCAATGCTAGCCACAATGTTCCTGCCTTTTCCTAGTATCGTAGATTATTTAGATGGGAGTTAATGACTCCTCAGTTGTTGCATGGGTGTATTAACACAGACACTCTTGGAGATTGGTATCAATATCTACTGGCGTTGCTTGATTTTTGATTTTCCTGACTCATACAAAGGTACTACAGGGTACTACTTGTGCACCTCCATCCAATCAAACGAACAAGCCAAAGCCAAAAAGAAAAAAATTGTTCTGCGACCCATCACAAAAGCGCCTTTGGTGCAGCTTTGTGCGTGTGTTCTTTGTTCTGTTTTTGGTGGGTGGTGGTACGAAGCGGAAGGGGACGTGCGACGGCCAGAACTGTTGGCTATTCGGGCCGCCCCCCATTATCCCCGACAGACAACCCCCTTTTTCTTTACCGGGTTACTAAACTTTGACGGATGGAAGCGAAGTTATTGTTTGTCACACTTCACACACAGAACGAAGGTGAGTTTGAGACCTTGGCAATGGCAGTCAGCGGCTCTACCTTGTTTGAAAAGGAGTGCCGCCGAGAGCTGATTCACCTGTCGATCGAGTATTATTGAGTAGTAGTTTTCGCTCTGTTCACCGTTGCTCACCGTCAGTTTCATTCTCTATCAATTCCACGTACCAATTTTTTTTCTCAGACATCATCACATCATCATAATGACTGCCGCTGGTGAGATGCGCCAATATCAGGTGGTCGGCCGAAAGGCTGCCACCGAAGATAACACCAACCCCGAAGCTTACCGCATGGTAATCTTCGCCCCCAATCCCGTCGCGGCTAAATCCAAGTTTTGGTACTTTATGCGTCAATTCCGTAAGATGAAGAAGACGACGGGTGAAATTCTCGACTGCGTCGAACTCGTCGAGAAGAACGCTCGCATCGTCAAAAACTATGGTATTTGGCTCCGCTACGACTCTCGATCCGGCACGCACAACATGTACCGCGAATACCGTGATTTGAAGCTCACCGGCGCTGTGTCCCAGTTGTACAATGAGATGGCTGGACGTCACCGCACTCGGCCTCGTTCCATTCAAATTATCCGAACGGCCACGTTGGCTGCCAGTGAACTCAAGAGGCCCAATGGCGCCCAGTTTGCACAGCGTAAGGTCAAATTCCCACTCCCGCACCGTGTGGACTCGGCGAAGAGGGGACAGAAGGCGCTTTCGGATCGTACGTTTTCGACGGTTCGTCCTACCACATACTTTGGTTAAACAGTAAACGAATGTGTATTTAATGGCTTTGGGTGCTGATCGACGTTTTTTATGTAAAATGATCCACGAAATCATTTGCCGATTCGTAAATTTTTCTTTCCTTGCCCAATGCTCGATTCAAGCCAACTTCTCGAACTTAGTGAACTTGAATCATCTACCCTCATAGACAATTACCTGTTGTCTTGAACAAACTATTTCACTATTATTCTTACATGGTGCTTGTAGAAGACAACAATACTACTCTAACATATCATCTCTACTCAGCACCCACCCGATGGAACCATTCACGAACACCGCAAACCGCAATCGAGTTTGCACAACTCAAGACATCCGCAACAGTATAAGTACAATCCAGCATCTATCAGATAGCATATTTAAGCGACAGACATCACTAAACACTAAACATTTAATCGATCATTTTCGAGTACACACCGACGAACCTGTGGAGTAATATTTCCCTTAGAAAGATCCACCATTCTGTTCAAGCCTGCAATCGATTTGGTCCTGGTCTTCCATTTCCAGCATTTTAGGTGTATCGTTGGGTTGGATGCGTTCTCCGTCAAGCAAGAAACGGATTGCATCAGGATTGATACCTTTGCGGTTAGCGTAAGTTTCAAACACCTTTTGCATTTTGGTGGACCTCTTTATCTTGAAATAGGTTTCTTCGCCATTCTGTTCAAGAAGAAGGAAGAAATAGAACGAAAGAGCACAAACAGAGAGGCACCATGTGGTAAGTTCAGTAAATATCTTTGATCTTCAATTTATTTATGTGCACTCTCCTCTCTCCTCCCTCAATGACTCTGACGACTAACGAAGCTGCAACCACTATCACAGTTCAGTTGTGTCGTAAATCGTTCAGCTCATCTTTCGTACAGCAAATAATCCCACTAGTTCCCGGTAATCCACGCTAGCGGACGGTGTTGCTGCTCTAGCGCGCTCACAAAAGTAGCTAAGCAGCAGGTCACGAATCGTGACCCACCACTACTCCTTATTGACCCAACTCAGCAACCTCCCACCTACGTCAAAACGGACATCGACAAACGACGCACCTGATCGCGAATCCGAATAGTAATCGGCTCTGATGCATCCTCTGGCTTGGAATCTTTGGCTTCATTATCACTCATTGTGGCTGTGTTTATCAAGGAGAGTGCGGGGTGGCAAGTGGCATGTACCGATGGTTGGCCGCAAAGATAATGGAAAATGGGCGATGGAGTGCGACTGAAATCTTAAATCTTGGAAATTGTTGCAGGTGGTTGCAGTTGCGTTCAAGCAAAGGGTGAGAGCGCGCCATTTTTGTTGTGCACCGAGGAGACGACACTCTGATTATCATTTTAAGTTATGCTTTATCACGAATCCGTAGCAGATCATTATTTAACTCATGATCCCCCCCAGCTCAAGTTTCTCATTACCGACCGTTTCTTTCAGTTCCTCTCTAGATATTGATTGAAGTTCGCCCCAAGTATGCGAAATTCCACGAAATAACGGAAGGAGACTCATGAAAATGATGATTGAAACTATTACAGCAGCAGTCGAATCCGCGACTTCTGGAGATACAGAATCAACTGTCAGAGCAATGATGGCAGCGATAACGACAGAAATGCTTCGTAATGTATCTGCAAAAACGTGCTGTGTTATGTCGAATTCAAGATGAACATGAGATAAAGTACATTATTGGATGACAAAAAATCTCATGGAGGAACCTACCGTGTAGGCAGAGCACATGTTAAGGTTCACGCGATCATCATCATTATCTTCCTGAGACATGACGTCCTCCGAAAGTGCATTGACGTCCGATGATGCAGCCTTTCGTTCATTGCCCCCTGCTTCCTGAATTTCAAAGTGTGACGCATATCTCTCAATCAAACGCTCATTATCATTGATTTCATTGCTGTATCCTCCTGCCACTTGTTTCTCAACTGTATTATACCCGGTCAAGTGATTTGCCCTTGCAAAACACATCACATTCATAACGTCCACGAGTAGATTCAACGTCGAGAACGTCATCATGAGAATAATATTTGGGCGAGATTGTTCCGTTCCGCTTCTACTGGCATCCAGAATGAGCGTTCTAACTGCATCGTTGAGAACATAGCCCACCACAATTAACAGCACAGAAACACTAATGAGGGGAGGAACAAGCTCCAGGTGCAACTGACGCCGCCTATGTCGCAATTGCCTCTCAGCCTTCGCCGACTCTGCCTCGAGTGGTGTAATATTTGTTTCCCCCTCTATCGTTGTAGAAGATATCTCAGCATCTAAACTATCTACATGTTTTTCTCTTTCCGCTAATAAATTGAAGCCGTATGCTAAGGCATCCACAGCCATAGCTGCGGAGTCACCAATCATGGCTTGGGATTTCGCCAACAGTGCCACAACAGTTTGGATAGTTGCAAAACCGATGAAGGAGGCGAATGCGATGCACTTTAAAACCGAGAAATGGAGTGGGTTGAGTTCGACGAAGCAAGGATAGGAGATAAGACCCTCTCGTGTGTTTCCATTCAAGGGAAAGTGGATAGTGCGCGTTCACAAAACTAAAAAATAATACTCACAAGTAGTGTCTCATTGGAAGGCTTTTTCAGCTCGCGATTGCTATACCGGTCACACATGACGCCGCAGGGGAAATGATGATATTATTATTGAACGGAGAGTGAAGTTAATG
>JALLAX010000628.1:0-10134 GCA_036939555.1 Discostella stelligeroides
AGCTCTGACTTTTCGTTCACTAGCAACTGGAGTTCCGACTCGAGATTGTGATTCTCCTCGGTCAAAAAGTGGATACGTTCGTCCATATCTTGAATAGACCCAGTTGTCGACTTGAAAGAATCTTGATGACTGCCATTGACGTGATTCCTGTTGGCAGTGTTGCCTGATGATCCCTTCGAACACTCGGATAATCTACCATTCTCTATCTTGAGACGTGAAATTAAATCGTTCAGCATATTTTTCTCCTCGTGTAATTCCCGAAGTTCACTCTTGAGATCGTCCTGCTCGGCTATGAAGGCATCGATGTCTGCTTGCAAGTCGGCATTTTCCTGTTCGAGCACACGCAACTTGATATCAAACGAGTTTGAACGTTCTGTCTGCTCATTGCTTTTCAGCTTGGCTTCAAGTTCGTCTCTTGCCAAAGTCACCGTTCGTAGTTCGTTACGAAGACCTACTACTATGAGTGCCAACTGTTGCATTGCCGCGAACTCTGCACTGTTCATGTTCTTGGTACTATTGCCAGTTTCGGTGTATGCTAAGGGAGTGGGGGGTGAAGCTTCAGCCGGTACACTATCAGCAGAAGATGAACGGCGAAATTGAGTATTGACTTGCCCTCTTCTCGGTTGGTTGATGGGCCTGACGCCCTTCATGGATGGTGGTTTTAACTTCAGGGACTCTTCCCCCGCATCCTTGACATTATTAATGGAAGTGTTAGTTGAGTTGGTATTGCTGTTGCTGGGAAGGACCTTGCTTTGTTTTTTCGGTGGCGCTCGGGCAATTTCATCTGTAGAGCAAGACATAGGGGCAGTCGCTGAAGTGGGATTGCTCTCCAAACCGGATTTAGGTGAGACGGTTGAATCGACTCCCCGGGTCCTTAATGAGCTGCGGCTCACTTGACTATTCAGATGATTCCCTCCTCCAATTCCATCTTCTATCCCACAGCTACCGTTGCTACGGGCTGAATTTTCACCGATGCTGAATTGACTATCATTCAGACCATGTTCACGACGTCTCGATGGTGGAGCTGGAAGTGGCTTCTTGTTGCCGTGTCGGAGATCATTCGGAGCAGCATTTTCCCAATCGAACTGGTGTGTAAACCTCATGCTAGGAGCCCCTCCACCCATTGAATAGGATAGCGGCGCGGCCACTCTCTCGCCGAAATCGCCACGACCGTCACTGTTGGCCAACTCGTCACTCCCCTGATCCGAACTCCCCTCGCTGCTCCCACCAAATTCAGTGGCTGCCCAAGTTTCAGAATCGGACGAGGTGTCATGCGTCCACGTCGCGTTTATATTTTTTCCGCCGCGTCCCGCAACTATGCGCTTGTCGTCTCGTGCGGGTAAGCGGCCCAAGGATGAGCTCCTCGTCTGGCGCTGCTGCTGTTGTTGTTGCTGCCGGGTGCCACCGCCGAAAATTTGCGGATTTACGCTTCGTTTGTTCTTGATGGCGATTGATCCTCTCGTTCGTATGGGCTCGTCGTCCTCATCGTCATCTGGAACATATTTGCCTCGAGAAAGGCGGAATTTAAACATGATAGTTGGTTGCTCCTCCCTCCGGCGTCATTGAGTGAAGACAGGGTTTCGGAATATTGAGGTACGATAGTACTCTAGTAATAGTAAGCCGGCAACGTTGCTCGCTTTTGCAGTCTGAACCAGACTTCGCGATGTCATTGCTTGTTCGACTGTTTCGCGTTTGCAACAGCCCTGCTCAAGTTGGTAAGTACAAAGTGACCACGATAGGGCTGAAGGGAATTTCTCGCGTTTAGGGGCTTAACTGATGCTACAAACGTAAAGAATGCAGGACAGTCTATCGTACGATACTAACTCTAGCGGGGGTGAGCTCTGCTCGCTGGATGGGTGGGGGGGGGATGTGAAAACTGAAAACTGCAAGACACCCTTGAGCTGAATTTAGCTAAAATGGCTGAATTCAGCTTTACTTTCGAGAACTACCATGAGGTTAAAAATAAAGTGTTACAGAAACAAATTACATTTTCATGAAGTATTTGATTCTGAGAGTAACATCCGTGACATTGGCTCGAGATCCTTAGGCTTAAAGGCATTAACTAATCATGATTTCCCCAAGGCCTAGTGGGAATTTTTTTCATCGTTTGTGCTGTGAAGTATTTGATTCTGAGAGTAACATCCGTGACATTGGCTCGAGATCCTTAGGCTTAAAGGCATTAACTAATCATGATTTCCCCAAGGCCTAGTGGGAATTTTTTTCATCGTTTGTGCTGCCTCTAACACGTCTCCCCAAAAACTATACGTAGGATTTCCTACAGTCACCATAGAAAAAACATCTGTCGCCGCTATCCACTTCAACTCGGACGAGGAGCTCATTGATAATCCTCCTCTCCCTCTCTCTACTGTACGTTTTATCATCGAAATCATTGCTAGCTATTATCGTCGCTGGTGGGTTCAACTGCTGTTGTTGTCACTGTCGCCACCGACAACAACATCATGAAATTTTTTACTGTCGAATTCATGGAATAATATCTACACAACCAATATTAATGGTGACATCACGGAACAATAGTCATTCAGGCATGGTGGCGGGTTTTATTCATTGTGGTAGATAATGTTTATGAAAACTTAATGGTATTTGGCTTGTTATAATCATTATTTGCTGTAATACGTGATATATGATCTTTCTTCATCATCACTCCTCTCCCATCATTGTCAAGAAAATAGGAAAACAATATTCAACAATCAAATTATTACATTGACAATGATGCTGATTAATTTCTGTCTGTGTGGGACTATGTGTGTGGGAGCGGGGCTTGTAAACAGTTATAAATTTGAATCAAATGAGCAGAGAAAAATATACAATCATCAATTAAACTCAACAATCAACAAAAAATGGATTCAGAGGATACACTAGCAATTAAAATGTTTAGCCGTCAGCTAAAATGAAAACAAATTTGAAACTGGCAACTTGCATCGGCGGTGGCTTGGATATTTGGTGGTAATGTGGTGGTGATGGTTGGGAAACATGCTATTTTTTCAGAAATTGGCACTGGACAACAACACAATGAGACCCTTGTAGCATCACTTGCGCAGTAGTGGATGCGGTCGAAAGATAATCTGTGTTGGTTGAAGTATGGCTTTTTAACTCTAGCGTTGACAAAATTATTAATCCGAAGAGCTGATCATTATCCAAAGTAGTCTTAGTAATAGAATTACAGTGACCAAACCCAGGGCATGGGTTTCGATTGTTCTTGTCAGTGGTTTTGTAAGACAAAGGTGGTGCAGGGAATTGGTGAAGCCAGCGCTGGGGTCACAAAAGTCCCCTGAAATTGGATAAATTTGAAATATTTGTTCAAAAATTTGGAGTGAGAAGGGAGTTTCCACACGTGCAAAAAGAATAGGCTCTGCTACAAGGCATTTTCTTTGTCAGAAGTTTTTGTCACAAGGACAAAGAACCGGCGCAGGAAAAGGACTTTCTCATTGCTCCTCTGTGGGGCACAAGTTGGGCGTCGTCGTGACGTTCCTCTGTTCAACATAAATTGAGTGTTGCTCTAAGAGTCTTTTTGTTTTTGTATTTGTGTTTGTTTTAAGGTCATACTCGTTGCTCCATCATTAACTCTTGTTATGATGGGTGTGGATTATTGAAATGCTTGTGTAGTGTGTCGGTGTAATTTCCTATTGATATTTTCAGTTTCCTGCAGGAAAGTAGGTTACCCAGATTGGGTGCTCGACTGTACGCAATTGTGAGCTTGTTAATCTCCACGATATGACCATCTCGGTTTTTGAGGTGGTATAACGGCGTAGTTTTTGTATTATACCCGATGATGGATTTGATGGGTGGAATTGTTGGTGAAAAAAAACTCCGTGAGTGTGATTTCCGTCCTTTTGTTGTGCACGATTGCAAGGGTTTGTTGCTGGGTCATGCTGTAGTAGTAATTTTTGTTTTTGTGTTAGAGCATTCTGTTCAGCAGCAATGAAGAGTGGGATCAGTTTAGCAAGTGAGTAACTGCGATCAAGGAGACGATTGAAAAAAAGGAGAATTTCTTGTTCAATATCTCTCATGTGACTGCATAGCATAAACAGCCGATAAAAGTGCCCATAGATCAACCCTGTTGCAATTCCAGGCGCGTGACAAGATGTTGGTGGGATGTACAAGTGTAATGCTAGTGGTTTAGCATAGAGCGAAGTTTGCAGTCAACCGTCAGCGAGGTGGATGTTGAGATCCATAAAGGTGACTTTGTCCAATCGAGTGCTAAACTCCCATTGTAAGCCCATGCCGTTGACTATATTTTGTGTTGGTTCTTGAAGTATGGCTTTTTAACTCTAGCGTCGGCTAAATTATTAATCCAAAGAGCTGATCATTATCCAAAGTAGTCTTAGTAATAGAATTACAAATATACTCTCCAGGTGCTGGGATATGGGGATATTTCTTTGTTATTCTTTGTATCAATGTAATTGCGGAGGAATGAGCAGTCAGCTAGGTGAGCTAGGGAAATTAGTGTGAAATTTAGGTGATTAGTGTAACTCTATGAATATTGGTCCATTTCCAATGATATGTATATTGCTGGGAAGCTTATTTAATGTAGTTTCTCTTTATGTTGTTGTTTTTGTAGAACTGTGTTAATTGACTGAAAAATGTAACTTTGTTACCTAGCTGAATTCAGCTTTTTGGCCGACTTGGGAACCGGAAAACTGTAGATACCAAAACTGATATCTCCCAGCACTTGTCAATTACTTAGGACCTAATGGACATAGAGATGTATTGTTGGAGATACAGCTTCGATCTCAATATAAAAAATGATCCTTATGCACACACCAAGGTTCTCCCAAAATGCCAGAGGACCCGGAAAGTCAATTACATGGACGCTTGCAGTTCCTACGTATGAATGGTACAAAATATCATTGTTCGTTCTCCAGATTGGCCGAGCCAATTCCCATGATTTTTGCGTCAGACCAGAGCTCAATATGTGGGCTTTGGTCTGAGAACAAAAAATAGGGGCATTGTATTGGCCAATTCCGAGAACAAACCCACCTCAATTGGGATGGAGCTAAAGTGGTGTGTCATTGATTTCGCTCTTAATTTTTTTAAAAGTAATTTACGAGAAAATTTAAAATTGCATCCCCCCTTAGTAATTTTGCTTGACTTTGAATAGCCATATCTTGGCCAATATCCGGAATTGGGCAATGATCTAAGTAGGAGATACTCTTTCTTTATCAGGGGAGCAACTTTGATATGGGAAGTTTTTCCCAATTCTGGGTTTCCAGGAGTTGGTTGTCAGTACATACCAAGTGTACAGTAGTTCCCTCAGTCTCTCCATATTTGTGATATCAAGAGGTTTGCTAAGATGATTTAAAAAGGATTTGATTTGCATGACCTGCCCATTACAAGAACTACTGATATGTTTTCATATGTGATTTATTAGGTCTATGACACCACAAAAATTATGAAAAAATGAGAACAGGATCAAATTTGAGGCCTAACAAAATTAAACTGTCTGTTGAGAGAATACTGATTGATGTACCAGCTTGGGTGACTGTAATCAAGAATCACATGAACATTGGATGACTCATGGGAGTAGGGTGTCCCTGCAGAGGACAGATCTGTCGAACTGTCAAACTGTCATGTTTTGAACATGAAAGTTTGACAGTTTGACAGACCTATTGTCTGCGTTGTCATGACAAAATAAAAAGTAATTTTGTCACTTCTATTAATTTGGGGAACTCTCTTCGGGGTCCTAATGTTTAAGTGTTGCTCAAATTCTTTTGTATCATTGATGCAAACTCTACATGGATTATGTACTAGATCCTACAATCAAACAAGAATTTGAAGTTGTCATGTCGACAGCAGCTTTAGCAGATCTGTTGAACTGTCATTGGCGATCCATTGCTCGCATGTTCTGAACACGATTGTTTGACAGTTTGACAGGTGACAGATCTGCTCTCTGCGGGGACACCCTATTACAATGTTATGCTGTCGTTCTCAGTGCATTAATTCTTAATTCTAGCACTCCACTATACCTTTTGCATGCAGGTAGGATTGATTACAGCTGAAAAATTGCAATGAACTATTCCAAGTCAAGAAGTTGTTTCAGATGTTAAACAGTAATTTACCATGCATATCTTCTTATTTCATTTAATGAAGAAGGTGCTACTAAACTGCAAAAGTCAAACATAGTGAAAAATCACCATTCTTGAAAAAATTTGGAAAGAATCTCACTCCTTCAATTGTTGCATCTCTACATAACCATCCTGACTGCTCGGCGGACAGCAAATGCTCATTAGCTAATAGCGCGGTCGTTTTTAGTGCTCGGCATACGTCAGTTGTTGTGATACCGTATGAATAGTCTTCCAAGTTATCCATACCTGTTTTTCTCTGGTGATACATGGAAGATGTTGCCAACTCAGTTAACCTTTTCCCCATGAGATCATCATCAAACGCATCATCCTGAATCACCACCACACCCGACGCGAACGATCGCTTAGATATTCCTAACTTTAATTCCTTCATCAAATCAGTAGCTTGCAATAAATCTTCTGGCGAAATCAAATTTGTCCCACGAGCTCTGTTGAACAAGCAATACACATCTGGAAGGGTCATCATACCACCAGCAATCGTGAGTTGTTTGGTTTGTCGCAAATAATCAACCAATTGTCGAGCAAGCTGCTTATGGTATGTAATGCCCCCCGATTGCTTCTTGGAAAGGGCTGATGTCATGCCCATGCTCTCTATCAGGCCAACAAGTTTTTCATCATCGCTGCCGTCATTCAAAACTTCGGCTGTCAACGATGTGGCCCGATCTCGCTCAATGGTTGCGGCATACTTTTGAATGACTTTGATTAACTCGGAAGCGTCTCTCAAAAATGCGTCAATATCCTCCCTCTTGGCGAACTTATCCTTTCTTGCGATGTTAGCAACACCCAAATGATTCGATTGAATACCAAAGTGATCATTGGTTCCTCCGAATGCCTCATCCGCCAAATTGGCATTTTCTCGATCTGTCAAAAATAGCTAGTGTCAGATTTTGCATAAGCAATGTCGATACTACGTGATTTGGCCAAGCACTTACGGCGAAGAGCATTCTTGGTAAGAATAGAATCGACACCAACCTTTCTCGCAGCGATTATATTGCTTGGTCTGTTTTCTTCCTTTGAAGCACTTCGTTCCTTGGCCTGCCATGCCTTGCGTTTCATTGCCCTATCGATCGCAGCAAATGCATCATCACGATCTTTCACCGATTGAGTATATGAACTAGCTTCGCCCCCACGAAATGCAATAGTCAACTCTCCCCAAGCGTGTGTGCACAAGTCTATTTTATACGAAGCGCGGGGCGAGCGGAGTGATGGCCCACCGCCTTTTCGGACTGCTTGTACTATTGGGAATGGAATCGATCCACCGATCGCGTATTTTTCATCTAGAAGAACAATCCGATGTGTCGTGATGTGACAGGATAGATTCGAGTCACGTGCATTCCATTGCGGTAGTTCACCTGCATTGACTGTCGTAAGCGATGGAAGAGCTCCAGATCCATTATCTATCGAGGCCGAGGTAGACTTCAGTTAGACGACAGCGATAACAAAATGTCCAGGTTTTCGTTTAGGGTTTGAACTCACATCGCAGCTCAACATTAGTTAGAACTAGAGTTTCTATTTCTCCATCATTGGATTCAAGAATGATTAGTCCCGATGGCGAAAGGGGTGCCGGGCTAAGGCAGGTGAGTGGCGACCATCGTCGGTTAGTCGTCATCGTTCTAAAATTCTAGTGTTGGTTCGTACGATACGATAATAGGAGAAACTTTTTATGTGTTGCACGTGTGGGTGAGCTAGTATCCTCTTCGTCCGCACAACTCACTCCGTCAAATCAACTCTATCAAGAGGATTCAAGCAGCTGAAATCATCATTTCTAGTTTAAGCTCCTCTTTATCTCTCTATTTCTCTCTAGCTCTAGAGAAAATGAATATATTTATGCATGTGAGAGATCAAAATTCATAATAGCATCATTGATCCATCATGTTTAACATTGTTTTTTGCACATACCCTAATCAGGATATCATACCTTCATGCTAAATTCCTTCTCTGCATAAAAATTCATTTTTTCATCGAGGTGTATATGAACCAAAAATTTGTTTACTCTGACTTTCCAACGAAGCACCCCACACAAGTTTCTTATTTATCAAGCTCGGCGCGCATCTTATCAATTGTCTCCTTATACGATTCCACAGTCCTCGGTGCTTTAAATATTGCAGATCCAGCCACCATCATATCTACTCCAGCGTCGGCAATGTCCCGAATATTGCCCACATTTACACCGCCATCTATCATCAACCGACAATCGATGCCAGCATCATCAATCAATTTCCGTGCCTCTCGCGCCTTTTGTAACACACTAGGTATGAAAGCCTGTCCACCAAAGCCGGGATTGACTGACATGAGTAGAATGATGTCGAGTTTATCCATGACATACTTTGCAGCATCGAGGGGTGTGGCGGGGTTGAAGACAAGGCCGGCCTTGCACCCACCATTTTTGATTAGCTGTAGGGATCGATCGACATGGTTGGTGGCCTCGGGATGAAATGTTATATGTGATGCACCGGCTTTAATGAATTCTTCGATGAGTGCATCTACGGGAGAAACCATTAGATGTACATCAATGGGGGCCGTAATGCCATGATCTCTCAGTGCCTTGCACACCATGGGTCCAATGGTAAGATTTGGAACGTAGTGATTGTCCATGACGTCAAAGTGAATTATGTCGGCGCCAGCTCGGAGAACATTTGTTACCTCCTCTCCGAGTCTAGCAAAGTCTGCGGACAGAATCGACGGTGCTATGATGTATTTCTTTCCACCCCACACCATGGTAGATCTCTGCGTTGATTCGTTGATGTTGATGTGACATGAAGAATGAAAATGCATATCTACCTAGCATACTTATTATTTATGCAAGAGGAGACGGAGAGGAGCGAGAGCAGACGATTAATTTGGCGGGAACACCACCTCCCCCTCCCCATCACCTAAGTATCCCTATATCACCTCTACGATTGCCTCCATGACCGCTGCATAACAATAACAAGAGATAACAAGCATGATGGAATCGGTCAGGGTACTATCAATATCAATGCAAGCGAAGGTGGTGCTTATCCTCCTTTCACTCGCAGCCATATCGGCAAATGCGTTCATCACCCCCTTTTCCAACGTGGTCTCAACGAATAAAATGATGACGCCAACGATGAAAAGGGTTCTTCGTTCCACAGCTTGTCGGACTCGGAAAATGGCGTCGGATGGTGTGAACAATGAAGCAACGACCACCAGCACAGTATCGGGAAAGCGAAGGAAGCGAAAAGATGGGAATCAACTTTCACCTCCCACTTCATTCGCAGAAGCTAATAATTCTAACACAGGTTCTGTACTAGAATCTACGACTCAAAAAGAACTTAAGCTACCCTCTACTACACCCCCAGCACCGAAAGAAAACGTCGTGGTCATGAAAGTCCGTGATATTCGTGACGTCGTATCTGGAGCACCTGAATCTACATTGAATAATGAAGTCAATATATCAAAATTGAAGTCACAAGTTGAAATCGGTAACGCAGAGGATGATGATAAATTAGCAGATGATGAAGAATGGGAATATTTCGACGTTGATGAAAACGGAAATGAAATTATACCCTACAATAAGAGGGTGGAGAGAGACGGGAAGAGGGATGATTCTATTGAACAGTTACTTGCCGATGCACGCCAAATGCGTCGTGCGAAACCTGTAGATGAGGGGGGAGTCGACTCTTCATCATCCACGAGAGACACAATCTTTGAAGTTATATCCACCATTGTCACAGTCGATTTCTTTGTGGTTATTGGATTACTCGCCTGGTTTTTATTGGGAATATTTTGCTCCTCTGTGTTGCATAATGACGCTGTTCAGATTGCGTTTAACATGAATTTCGAGCGCGTGACACAGCCGTAAGTATCGTCCTTGCATTTTTCTTGTGATGTTTTGTTTTCACAATGACAGACCACCAACACGTCTATTCGCCTCACAGAGCATTGGGTATTTTGATGATTGGCTCTGTTGCGGGAGGTGAGTTGTTCATGTAACCATGTGAATATCAACCTTGCAGAATATCTACTCATTCTTTATCAATTACACTACAGCTTTGGGAAACAAAGAAGAGGA
>JALLAX010000629.1:0-10011 GCA_036939555.1 Discostella stelligeroides
GAGAAAAATACAGAGCAAACAGGTTACAGGGGGAGAAAGGGAACCTGAAGTCATCAAAGATAAAGAGGATTTGTCCACTGCTGTTTCAGTGTTAATGAAAATCAGCAAATTAAGCAACCACCGAGGAAGAAACAATCACAGTGCAAAAAGGGAACAGCAGGGGGAGACGAGAAGCCCGTAACCATCCAAGATTTTATGACTGATGTGCTTCAACCATTACCAGGTAAACAAATACAGAATAACCCAGTTATAGGGGGAGACAGGGAGCCTGAAACTGGAAATAAAGAACTCCAAGCTATTGCTTCAGGAGCTGCAACCACTTCTGAAGCAACACAAGCAAACAGGGACCAGTTATCTGAGGGGAATCTTCAGGGGAAATCTCAAGGGACAAAAGGGAAATAAAAAAAGAATCATCCTCTTCTATCTGGATTAATCAAAATTACTGATCAGCCCTCTATGTCAAATAAGAAGAAACCAATGGAACATTCACTTGAATCCACGACAACACTACAAAATGTTGAATCACCATCTGTTTCTTCTGTATCTCAACCAAATATGGATGCGACATCTACAAATGACATTGGTCCACTTCAAGTACCACAAGTATGAGAGAATCGTTCATCAACCAACACTCGTACGACCTACCCTTTGTCATTCATGAACGTTAGTATGTTAATGCTCCTGAATGGAGCAACGATACCAACGTTCTAAGTCATGTTGAAATATTTCCAGTTACTGGTGAGAGACGAAAGAAACCTGTTAAGGATGATTTTGAGTGGCTTCTTCCTTCACAACAACAGGCTTCTGAACAATCCGCATTGGGAGCCTACAATTCCAATTACACCTTTATTGATGGCTTTTTGTCTTCCAATAAGCTTAGTTCTACTTCAAAATACAGTATTCCGGAAAGTGTCAACAAGCGTGTTCTTTCTGCTTACGAACTGCATCACGCGGTCATGGATCATCCGCTGTGCATGCTAGAAGAAGAGCAGTTTGATTGGTTAGTCAAATCAGTTGGTAACTTGATAAACAGGATCAACTCCGCTAAATCACGTCCACCTACTCGATCATCCTTGCAAGATGCTCGTTCAGGGCAAGACATCTTCCTTTACTCTGCAAATCTTACAGCAGATGATTTTGTGTCCTCAGGTGATGACGTCGAACTTATTGACTTTATTGAGAATGATGTCTCAAAAAAGATATGGCACTGTTCCGACGTTCGCAAGTCCATTATGCTTCAAAGGCTATCATAGCTGCCTATGAGGATGCGACGTTTCATGATAAATGGTTCAAAACTGTTCCTCATTGGTTGTCATTATTGACTGAAGGTTCAAGTGCTGATAATGATTCTTGGCAGCCTTTACAGTTTTTGGGTCTTGTCTCTCTTTTTCAAACAAAGTCTGGCACTGTGCACTGTGGTAACTGCATTTTATCTTCACAGTTTCGTACTTTATCGGACCCTCCCAAAAGCAGAACAAACGCGAATTCAGTTAATCTTGACTGAAACCTGATGGGTTTATTCATCTGTGCAAGAGAGACTTCTTCAAATTGTTCAACTGATCCAAAGCAATCAAGCTTCGATGTCATTGTTACTAATCACCCCAGAGTTTCATGTTTCATGTGACCCCAGAAATAAGCAAGGCGTATGGTTATTTGGGATTTACCGAAGACAAGCATCCAACATTTAAAAACTACATCATTTTTTAACGTGAATCAGTTATTAAACTGCCAACGTTCACATACAGAATTATGTGGGGTCGATTTGGCCGTCATTTGCCTCTACCAGGCAAGCCAGACGAGACAGCTGAACCGTTGCTCAATATCTTTTGTTGCATTGTCTACCAATTGATGTTGTTGCCATTTGATTCAAAACATATGCTTGGCGTGAAATTTGACAAGAAGACACTGGACAAAGCTGTTTCATCCATAGCACATTCTTCTCAAGGTGATATGGAGCGGTTTTTTCAGTCAGTAATGAGGGAGGCAACAGTTTACTCACACAATCATTACTCATTTCAAGTCTGGAAAAGCTAACGACAAAGTGATACATGAAACCACACTGGAGTTAGTGCAATATGTCTCAATTGCATTAATCAATGTGTCTCCAAATCACAAGTCGTACATTGAAGACGGGCACACCTGTGTTCTTTATTGTGAGAAATGTCAACCACGATTTGGAGCTATTGGAAATATCTTCCAAGTACTAGCGGATTTTCAATATTTTTTCACACCGCTTGCACAGGCTGTTGTCGGTGACCAATAGAGGCTGTGAATACAAGCGGCGCGATCCGAAACTCATTATTGATGCCAAAATGGTACGGCGGGTGCATCGCCATGGTCTGTGAGGAGTTGTTCTGTAATCTGGCCGAGTGCAGAAGAAAAAAAATCCTGGTTTGGCGAACGTGCATCGCAGTCCGGTCTAAAAATAAGGGGGGAAATATTGCTCATTGGTAAAAAAAATGTCACGGCCAAATTAGGGTTAAAACTCGTACAATTCTTTACCATCATGGTCTAGAACTTGAAAAACTTACGGCATGCAATGAATATGAAAATATGGCAGACCAACGTTTTTCGTGGTCGTTACCAATGCACACAATGTCTCCGCTAATGGGTAATTTTTCTTTGGAAATCATCAACAAATTACGTCAAATGAAAAATCAAAGATGTAAATATGGCACTGGAAAAACAGAAACTGGTTTTGATGACAAGAAGAACATAAAAATTCTACATACAATGCATGAGGCAATGAAAATTAATACCTATTTTGCTGGAAGTATGCAATTGATCCAACAACGTGTGAACCATACTTGTGCCCTTTTGCATCATCGATGCTACAAAGTGTCATTAAAAACACCTGAAAGTACCACATCCAATTACCATCAATTCGCGATCCATTTGGCTATGGCCTTGCATGATGGTGAGAAATGGTTTCAGGAAAAATGTGAAAAAGAGCTATTTAATCAACACGGAATCCTTCAATGTTGGTGTCTTGTTTTTTCACGACACTTCATGGTAAACTATACCTACTTAGCCATGAGAGCACATCAACATTTGGTGGAAGTGGATACTCCTAATTTTGATCACACAGACATACTGGCAAAAATTGGTCTCAATGACACATTACCTGAAATGTACACGGAATGCGTAAAATATGACATGTCAAACGAACATGCTGAGGATTGTACTTGTCGTTTGGTTGACATTGAGACAACAATTCCAATGACTACAGCCATGATCGATTGACCACTGCAAGAACATGTACTATGTGAGTCATTAGCGGAACGGGGAACAATCTCAAAGATTGGAACTGGATGGACTAAGCAGAAATGTCATACATGGTTTGAATACCATAACCGGCAAAAAAAGATCAATTGAAACTTACTACATCCGGTCGACAAATTTCTAGTCAAGAGGAAGCTCAAGAAAGTATCTACATTCTTCAGTCATTATCTACAATACAACTTGACTATGATAATGAATTTGGAAAAGGATATTCAATGACATGTAACGTGAATGACATGATCAAGAAACAACCATCACTTTTGACCGGACCATACAAGTCTTTCTTTGCGAATCCAACTTTTGAGTGTAGTAACGCCATGGTCACCAGTCTACCATTTGAATTTGTTGAAAAACTTCAAGTTGGGAAGGTGGTTCCATTACCCAAAATGTGGCAAAACACTGTCAAAAATGATGCCATTCAATCCAAGAACAACAACATCAAGAGCATTCAGCTATGGAGACACTTCAAGGTGTTGACTGAGAATGTAACACTAGCGTTCAGAGGATTTATCACCTTGAATTTGACACATCAAACTCTACTCAAAAGTCATGTGGATTCTGGATACAGTGCGCTCATTGTCATCAGTTAGAAATTACAGAAAATTAGTTTTTGGGGAAGGTGCCAAGACTTCCAAGGATCAAGTGAATTCATCAGTTGGGGACATAAATACGAAGAAAATTTTTGGTATTCAGAATCAAATAGTACCAAGTTGTGCACCAAAGGAGCGGTTGCAAATTTGTTGTATCATTGCAATATGATGCAAGATGCAGAAGAATTTTGTCAATTGGCTGTCTGTCAGACAGTAGATGAAATAAAAAGAATGATGAAGGTCGATTGCATTCCAAAAACGGTAATGGACAAACGTCACGGCATTGATCCAATTGAGAAGTGCATCTGGATATTGGAAAGACGATTCAACTGCCGGAGATTTGGTTTATTATTGAATCCATCACATTTTGGAACAGCATCCAATATTGTGAAGAATTTGCAGCAAATTCAATTACCAGTACTATTATCAGTTTCTGGAATGAATTTGCTATACAATCATGTTGTGATTGTCTGGAAAGATGAAATCATTGATTTTGAAATAGAGTACACATACAGACAAACTGTACCAAACATGGATCACGTTTGTGGACCAAATAATCTTTTGTTGAAACTCAATCGTGGATACATTATATTACCTTCTCAAAAGATGAAGCAATGCGTTGGTGATTACAGTGATTGGGGTGAATTATGAAGGAAAATCTTCATCACTTATTTTTTAAGTGAACAATGGGTCCAACAAATCAGTTTTATGATTGATCATTTGCTCTTTGCTCCGACAGGCTACTACGATGAGCCCAAGTGATTAATTATTGTAGGAATTTATTTTTATGTGATTTAAATTCTTGTCTGAAAATATTGTCCCCATCGCCGATAAGGCAACACACACAAATGATGTAATCCGTCCTTTCCATAGTTGCAGAAAACGAATAATGGATCACAAATTGTGTCCACATCAATAATGTAGACACAATCACTAATTTTCCCAAGTGTAAAGGCAGAAACGAATTGATTTTCCATATCATCCCAAGAAATATATTTGTTCGCCACATGAATGATTAAAATTATAATCTGTTGTCACTTGATTGTTTGTCAACTTCATTTTCTTGCTGTAATGCTGGAGTAGGAAAACCATGTGTCACAAACCTGACAAATGATAACATTCTGGATGGACATGTTCTGTCATTGTCGTCATCATTATCCGTGGTAAAATTGTCCAGACAGAAATCATACCGTTCTTAGCCAAAGTGACATGGATTACAGTGAAACAATACATGACACTCATATCCTGGTAGAGAAATTCTTGCAGAAGTGAATCCTTCAATAATAAATTTGTCTCTCCAATTACTTGCAGAAGTATGAGCAAGCAACGCGTGCTTAGCCAAGTCATGAATTGGAATATTACATTTGTTGCGTGTATTGTCTGCCCATGTCACATTCACATCACCATGGCCATTTTGATCAGAGTTTGTAAACTGCATAGTTAACTTTCCTTTGCATGAAGCAATTTCTAAGTTGGGATTTAGCAGAACACTGTTTTGGTTGGTGAACTGATGACAAATATTGTCATATGCATATTTGTATACTTGTGATTCATACTCTCTGTCCGCACATTGCAAGGCAAAAACGTTTTCACGACGTTGCTTTTGTTGTGCATGATTTTTAACAATTGTTTTGAGCACTTGTTCTCCCACCTGTCCACTAAAGTTTTTCGCGGATCTAAACTGTTTCATGTAATGTAACATTTTTGCTAAAGAATGCATCTTGGGTATATTCCATCCGTTACCTGTTGTTCTTGGAAAACAAGTTTGAATTAAAGATAGCAATTGATTGAGCAAGTCAGTTGCTTGCTGAATGTCTTGCATTGTCTGTTCCCCTCATGAACCCATTTTTCAAATCCAAGTTGCAACTTGATGCAACTGCGAATTGAGTTGAATGATACGCAGTACTCATTACAACCGTCTGAGAATAATTGTTTCCCGTCCTCTGTGTGCATAGCACATAACAGTATAAACATATTTCCAACATGTTCGCTTGCCAACATTTTAGTTCCATCAGTAACGCCATTACGATCGGACATCCATGGTAAATCCTTTTCACTTTGAGCAATAGCGTCACATACCAAATTGTGATGAAGAGTGTCCAATAAATGTATCGTGCGTTGCTTTCTGCTACCTGCTCCAATGATGTACTCTATTATTTCCAGTTGGTATTTCATTATTCCATTGCCACTGACATGAAGCATTTCGACAGGTATGCATCCAAATATACAGTGTTTCAAGTCACCAAGCGGCAATCCAACGAAGGCATTTTCAATGTCATGAATGCTCAATTCATGTAATCGTCCGTCATTTTTTGTGTGCAAGTAATCATTCATTGTTGTTAGCATGCAAGTTGCCGTTGTATCAGATAATTGATTACAAGTACATTTGCAATCTTGATACGGGTATGTTGCACTTGAACGTATCACCGGCAATGAAATGAATCCATGGCTTAACAATGTCGTCAAATAATTTCAGATCAACACCATGGTGTGAAGCCAAAATATGTTGCAAATGAAATCCAAACTTGACACACGGAGGAAGATTCATTGAAGATTGGACAATGTTTGAATGTGTAGTTGCTGCCAAAACATTGTTTTCGTTGACATCGTCAACATTTGGTGCATTGTCTATGTCAACATCAAAATTGGTTGTGTTATCGAATTCAAAGTTTGAGGAAGAATAAGATAATGATGATGGCAATGATGGAATTACTGAAAGTCGGTTAGTATTTTGTCGATCACTAGCAATGTACGATTGAGGGGATTAAAGCATCTTTCAATTCGGCCCAGCTACTTGCATGCAGTCATTCAATTGATTTGCATGCATAGAAGTATCACAAATCATTTAGGGGGCAGCAGCAGGAGAAAAAGAGCAAGGATACATGCTCTGACATAGGAGTTGATGAAGAAAGTAGCACAGTTATTGAAATTTCAGTTGATCTGCCTTCATGGGCGTCTCATTTTAGAGACCTGAAACCGAAAGACATAACTTGGTTACTTTGAAGTATACCCTATTACTCTCACTAGGGATAGCCCTTCCATATGCACATTGCTATGGCTTAAATGATCGATGGATATCATGAATATTGTAGCGCAATAAGTAATGTGCAGCAAGCAGTGCACTTTATGATTTACTATCTAGTGAGTCTATCATCCTTGTATACTGGACCTCATTCTTTGAATGAAACATCTTTGAGGACTTAAGATTTTGACTTGTTCGCGAGATCATCTTAAGCAAATTTGGTTGGATCACTGTATTTCTTGTAAACACGATTGATTTCGGCCAATGTTTCAACGTCAAGGCAAATGTCATACGCTTCAATGTTTTCCTTTAGTTGAGTGATGGATGTCGCTCCAATAATCGTTGATGTAACATGTTCATGATGTAAACACCAAGACAGGGCAAGTTGTGCCAGAGACATGCCTCTCGCAGTTGCAATATTACTGTACGCAGCTTTCACCGCTGCCTCGTTTTCACTACTGTAGTAACGGTCCATAAAGCCGGGGAAAATTTTGTACCAAGCCTTTTCCGGAACGTTGTCTTTATTGGTATATTTATTTGTTAGCAAACCACCGGCTAACGGTGAATAAGGCATAAGACCAACCTGATGATGGAAACATGCCTCCGCCAGTCTCAAAATCTTTACGTACAACCAAGGAATAGCTATTTTGGACGGACACAATTTGAGGATATTTAAGTGGATTGTTCTTTGACAATTCGAATAGCAAGCACACCCTGAATGGAGTTTCATTTAATACTCCGACATACCTCACTTTTCTTTCCTGAACCAATTTTTGTAGAGTTTCCATTGTCTCTTCAAAGAGAACAGACTCTTTCACTTGCGATGAGGAGAAATCAGGTTGGCCGAATAAGCCCCCAGTGTATCTTGCTGGCCAATGCAGTTGTAGCAAATCAATGTAATCCGTTCCTAAGTGTTGTAGAGATGCATCAACACTATCTGGTGTGCACGTTGAGCATTGGTTGGGTGCACTAATGACATGTGTTTCTGTTTTTTTTGTGATGGTAGAAATAAATTATTGTTGCCACATTTTAAAAGATGCATTGACAATGCACGCTGAGAATGGTAGCTTCCAAGATTGCATCAAGGGCAAGGTACTGGTGATGTAAATGTGTCTTTGGTCATGATGTTAGCAAATTGAAATATTGACACAATAATATACAGATAATACCATGACAATGCGAAAATAAATGGAATGAACAACACATGAACATTGGCACTACAGAAAAGAAAGAAGAAACACAAAAATTGTATACACACAAAGGAAATCATGCATGTACAAAAGATGTTGCTTTTGAAAAGAAACTAACAAATGTCTTTGTACGGAAACAGTACCTCCCAATAAGATTATAAGAAAACAGAAGAATAGATTCAAATAATCTAAAACGACAACTAAGAACAATTGAATGGTTGTGCAACAACAATTGTAGCATCACATTGGACAACACAATATGATCAAGGCACATCGAATGAATACATAAAATTAAAAGACAATGGCCAACAATCACAATGAAAAAGATGCAAAAATTGAATCATTGGAAAATGAGTTAGCAACATTAAAATGTCAGGTAAAGGAGTTTCAAGACTTGTGGTTGTCGATTGTAAAAGTGTCCGGAATGCCAGCAAATTTAGTCATTGGTTTCGTGAGTGTCTATGGCCACATGTGAAGTTAATGCCGGATCAATGGCATAAATGGAGTGAAAATCCAAAAAGTATTTGCCAGAGAGTAATGGCAATAATTGGAGTTCCAACAGGATTTTCGAGTGAAGAATATTGGTTGGGGGTTGCACGTTGCATTGCAAATGAAAAATTGCGCGATTTGAGATCAAACACCAAACAGGCAATGTTTGGCCAGTTCAAAGGTAAGAAGTGTTGTTATCATTTATATTTTAAAAACTTTGACCTAACATTATTTGGATTATGTTAACTTGTAGCGGATGAACTGAAATTGCATGAACAAGTGGACTACGAAGATGGAAAAGTTGTTCCAGGTGCTTGCTCGTGGATCAAAACAAATATAACCAAGCCATCCTACGCCGCCACAAAGCATCTGTTATACTACTTTGATAAGTACACAAAGATTGTGGTTGGCAGTGCAAGAGCAATGGGTAAGTACAACAAGAACAATTGCGGTAAAACTCTACTTGACAAGTTGACAGTGTCCGACATTGCCTACAGTCTTTTAGTGTACGAAAGTTCCCATGATGCTGTATGGGAGGAAGAACTAATCAAGACAAAGACCTGCACTACCGCAGAAGAGAGACGATTGTACCAAGGTTCAGCAAAAAACAAGTATCATGTGAAACGAGGAGCAAGATTGCCATTGTACCAATATTGATGGACGAATGAGGGAAAAGAGTACTACAATGACTTGTGCGAGAAATTTATAAAATTTAGGAAGTAGGAAGATGATGAATGATAAGGAACTGTGGAAGACTATTAAAGAGCATTGGCAAGTGTATACAAAAAAGTTCCACAAGTACACTAATGTGTTGAACATGAGAGATAATGTAGGGATTGAATCAACGGGTAATAAAGAAAATGAAGTGTATGTTGATGATGATGATGATGATGATGCCTGCATTGTGTCGCTGCCTGGAGAATTGGGCAATATTGGTATGGACTTTGACAATGATGAGTATGACAACAACGTGGACGAAAGTGACAGCAACAACAATGGAAGAGATGATGATGATGAGACGGATGACAATGAAGTTAATCACAACAAACGCACTCCTAAACGACAAAATTGTGGCCAGTTTAAACCAATTGGTACAAAAATTGAAAATTTCAGTGAAACAACATTGTATGAAAAAGAATGATACGTACTAAAATAAAACTAAACCATTCTATTATTGAGGGAAAACGTCATTGAAAGTACCATTCATTTGTTTATACTATGGGCAAGACCAGCCATATATGACCAAGTTTGGTGAAAGTAATAGTTCATATGAAAATGGTTAATCGCTCAATATCGTCAATTTATGACCAAAATTATATTATGAAATGGATGAAAAATAAAAAATAATTAGTCGAAATAAATGATCCATTTCATAGACGAAAAATGATCTAACTAAAGGGACCTACCAAGTCAAAGTTAAATGACCGATGGATCATCC
>JALLAX010000630.1:0-10056 GCA_036939555.1 Discostella stelligeroides
AATTATTCAGAATCAGAAAAATTTGTTCCTTTCAATTCCTCTTACAGTCCAAAATAAACATTGTTCATGCAATATTCTGGGAGCTCGCAGCAGTTGCGGTACAATGTTCATGAAAGGATAGCCCCTAGAGTGGAGACTGTTAGTGTCTGCTAGAGAGTGAAGACTGATGCCGGTTTCATTTTGCTGTAAAGGAGTGGAGACCGGGCTTCCGGTTTCATTTTGCTGTTAGTGTGTGTTAGAGAGTGGAGACCGGACTGCCGGTTTCATTACGTTACGTTTTGCATAGGAGTGGAGACCAGGCTGCCGGTTTCATTTTGCTGTTAATGTGTGTTACAGAGTGGAGACCAGGCTGCCGGTTTCATCTCGTTTTGCATCTGTGATTCGGCACAGCCTAAAAAGGAATCTGGACAGACGGACAAACTCGTAATCTTTTCTACTTTACAAGCCTGGTGGGGCTGCGCCGCGCGGGTGGCTGGCCTGACAGACGCCCGATGCTGTGTTGTTGAAGTTGTTGATTGTGTGCAGCTCCAGGTCGAGGAGTTGTTGGTACTCGACCCTTCGCAAGCTGTCGAAGGGGAGTGGGCGGGGGGGGGAGAGAGAATAGAAAATTGTTTTTGGTGGAGTCATGCATCCACGACCTCGCCCGGTATAATTTCCGTAGGTATGGTACCGTACGAAAATGATCGCTTTCGAAAAAAAACTTCAACTTTGCATCGACGACTTGGGACAGGACAATTTAGGGATAGGGACGGACAGACAGACAGACAGACACATCGTAATTATTGATACCTATATGATGATGAATAATTTTTCTTGTAGGTACATACGTACTTACGTATGTTCACTCCAAATCACCCTGTAATATTTCCCAGGGGGACAAACAAACAAACAAACGGACACGATTTTTTTCAGAGATTCAGGGATAAGCTCTCTCTCCCTAAAAGGAGCTCGTACAAGGCTATCATTGAAGAAATTGAGAACCTTGAGGCCTTTTTCACTTCCGTCCCAGCGGCGCCCATGACTCGACGTGGTGTGTCATTCAACGCTGACCAAGACCACATCCCCGAGGATGGATCTGGCACTTCTGCGGCAATCATCCCTGCACCCCCTCCGACGTTTGACATTAATGATTCAGTCAATGACATGTTGATGGGAAACAACATTGCAATCATGTGAGTGCCTCAAGCACACAACATTGTACAGCTTCTTATACGTTTCAAGTGGTCACATTATCCACTGTACAGCAATCTTAGTCATTGATAAATTAATTGTTTGATGTTACTCCATTGACATCGCTGATGAGCATCAGTCTCTGGTATCATCTGCGTTGCTCACAACCACTGTTTTTCATCCATCATCCTCTCGTCTTCACACAGGGCAACATCATCATCACAGGCGCTTACACCGGAAAAATATCCCATTCAAGTAACTCCAAAGCCAAAAAGGCGTCGTACATCCCTCAACGTTTTTATTGACGATCGCGGCTTCCCCGGCAAAACCCAATATTACGACGACCTACTTCGCACCATCTTCTACACAGGCCCACCACCATCACCGCCCAATATTACTCCTCCCTCTTGCCCACCTCTACCCGAATTAATCACCAGCGTCATCTACAGTTCAGACAAATTATTCTTTGTCTCCGTCACCCTGTCCAGTTCATCCTCATCCACGTCACCGGAATGGCGCCTCATCCGCATTGCGTTATCTCTCTCTACCTCTCAATACCCTTCATGCCTTCAAGACGGCTGCTTCCTAGTTGAGCATTTCACATGCCATCCTAATAACACACGCTTCAATGCTATCAATCAACAATACTGGCTTCATTACACACCAGTCGGGGACATTGTGTCACACTCAGTCTCGCATGACACACACCTTTTACGTCCTTCCAAAACATCAGAGGATTATGCCTTGCGCAAAAATTTAGGCCCAATCAAGCCTGACGGGGAGGGCATCGGAGGTAGTAGAAATAGCAATGAATCCACGTAATTATATTGCCTACACTACACTGCCTTTTGCCTTTGACCCCCACCACAACATTTGAATTGCCCAATGCATTTGCATTACTTGCAAATGACAACAAGGACAAGGACAACCACGCCAACACTAACAAGAACTACATGCTCAGCAACTCAGGCGCATCAGGACAGCCACACACCCACTAGCCATCACACTCCCTGATGGAGCAACATTACATTCCACACACACATGCAACCTCAACATCCCTTGGCTGCTGGATGAAGTCACTCAGACCAACATTATCCCTGGCCTCTCGCATTCATTTCTCATTTCTACAAAACAATTCTGTGACCACAGATACTGGATACTTTGTCGGCTACGAATTAAGCCTTATGTGGGGTTTTCAACAGAGACAATAACTGCGTCATGCAAGGACCACAGGACAAACGCACATGTTTATGGTGCCTCCCACTAAATCCAACAAAGTCACCCACAACATACCAACATCAAGCACAGCATTACACATGGCCAACAATGTGCACACCATCCCACATCTGCTGAACCAGGTAAAATACATGCACCAAACCTTTTTCTGCCCACCAATGCAGAAGCTCCTCAATGCCGGAAATCTGGGCTTCTTAGACAACATTCCTTTCCTCATGCCAGAACTTATTCTTCAACATTTGAAAAAAACACCAGTGACCACAAAAGGCTGCATGAAGCTGATCTCGAAGAAAGGCCTCTGCAGTAGACGCCACCAAAATAATAGCACAACTGCAAACATGTTCTGTTTTGAGATTTCATTGACGACTCGAAACTTGAATTTTAAATCAAAAATTGCAACAATTATTTCTGGTTCTATGGGAAATGCAACAAATGAATAAATTCAGGATATGGGAGCTTGCAGTTGCATCTACTTATATATTACATCTAAAAGTTAAAAAATATTCATGCTGCGATACTGACCAGGGCCACATCCAGAAAGCTGGATAGCACCATTGCATTGCATCTTACGTGTCACCCCAAACCCACCACTGCTGATGCAATTCTTACTCCCCTGCAACTGTGTTTCATTTACACTGAACTGAAGTTTGCCATTCAGGTAATACTCATCATTCCCAGTCAGAGGCAATAATATCTTGATAGTGTTCCAAGCATGTGGGTTGGAGACAGTGTCTCCAGAACTAATCCTGCCAAACAAATTAATCAAGAAATGTTTTTTGCTATTGCCTCCTATGCCTGCAGAGTAACCTGAGTTACTAACTACTCCCACATCGCTCACATCAGGGAAAACATGAATATTGATGCAAGATGCAGCAGTGTAATCTTTGATACGCATTTGAACCGACACAACAAGTGGTCGTGTGAAGTTCTGAAGGGAAGTAATTCTTGAATCCCCATCAGCAACTGCAATTAGGTCATCTTCACTTACAAGGTTCTGATCTCCAAAGCTCTCCCAGTCGACACCCCAATGTGTGAAGGTACCCATGGTAGAGATGCTTGTGGGCTCCAAAAAATACTGACCACTTATACCAACTTGCATCTCTGACTTACCTGGAATTACCCAGACTATTTGAGTGGGCATTCCATTGCCCATTGCAATAAATAGCGCCTCAAGATAGTAGCTTTCACCAGCTACAAGATGGGTTAGTCCAGTAATTTCTTCCCGATTCCCCTTAGCAACATTGGTACTGAGGTAGAGTTTTGATTCACCCTCTGCTATTATGTCAAAAGTGTAATCGCCAGTGACTGGAGCCTTGATGTAGGTTGATACTCGTGCTCCAAAAACTTGTCTATTAGTCTCACTTGGTTCAAACACAACAAGATTGGTGATGGAGACATAAGAATCTGGCCTGTCAGGGTACCTCTCATCGTTGAGAAAGTCCCTGAGAGTATTTCCTGTAACATTCATCCATAGTTCAAGCGTTGCCTTTCCACTTGAAATCTCTGTTGCACGCCTTCCTTTCAGGTTTGCAAGATCCAAGGCCATTGTGTTCACAGCTTGTAGCAATGTATTGTGTTGCATAGTCATTGTGGCTGCAAGATCTTCTCTTACAGTATTCAGACTATCAGCAGTATGCTGGTTGATACCGCTCTGCATTGATGCATGACGATCTTGTAGTTGCGCTCGCATTTCAGTGTGTTGGTTATTGATGTTCGTGTTGATACGTCCCAAAGATTCAGTCATCCACTTGTCAGATTCAGACAATAGATTGTAGGTAAACTGGGAGTAATGATATCCGTCCCAAGCATCTGGCGATTCTGATATTTGATTAATTGCAGTCAATGCNTCAGATTGTTCTCTAGGGATTCTATGGATTTTGTTCCGACTGTAAAAAAGTGTGTTGCAATGTATCAAATAGAGTCATGAGGCAATTGAGGAAAACAATTACATACTGCAGATCAAGACCTTACTTGGTGGCCCTGTTCGTTCGGTTCGATCATCTAGACGACTAAAGAATAGTTCAGGGTCTTCTGGATTCCTGATTGACACACCATCACCAGACCGCAAATAGGACACGTAAGATATATGTGAGCAAATCCACTGACTAAGTAATCTCTCCTCGACTTACTGGACAATAGGGGCCTGGATTTTCTCTAAAACAGGTGGTCGAAGTATTGCCTCTTCAATGATATCAACCTTAACAAAGAAATCATCACACATTCGGTTGTGAAAATTGTCACAAACTTCAGTATCGTGCGGATGATCTGTATCAAATCCCAATGCTTCGCGTGTGCGTCTGCATTCTTCTTCGTCACTCGGATTGATGATGGTTAAGTTTTTGGCCAGTACAAGCTTTTCAAATGACGAACTGAACGAGGCAGTTCCATTCTTAGGTCTATTATCAATGCATTCCTTCAATGTCACGCAAGGAGTTCGATACCAACGGCCACCTGCATACTGGCAAGCTTCCAACGATATTCCGAGATGCCAAGGACCAGGATTTCTGCATTCCATATTGACGATCTTAGGATCATACTAAGTTTTAGTACAGGAGTAGACGTGGCAAAGAGCAAAGACACAGGAGGATGAGTAAAAGAAGTTGAACAGTTTGCAATTGCATGGAGAGCTTACACTATACCCAGCAAAAGCAGAGTTTGTTGGAACATCAAAGCAGCACATTCCGGGCATACGATCTGGCCCCTTCTCTTTTACAAGCCGTGAGACTGCCTGGAGCGTACCAAGCGATGTGAAATTACCAATGAGGAGGGTCATGGACGCATCACAAGACTTTGCGAGACGTTTATAGCCTTCAGTAGTTTCACCAAACAGTTGTGTGGGAATGTCATAGTAATAATTTGGCCTGTCCAAATACTTAATTGTTGAGTTTGCGAGAAAAAAACTTCTGATATCAATGAAGGGGATAACTCCCTGGCACATGGGATTGAAGAGTCGTTCTCTACCCTCAAACATTCCAAGGTAAAATTGCTGGTCTGAAAAAATAGGTTTGTCGAATCTGTAGCGCTGTAGAGTAATTGACTGACAATTATTACTTGCTGTCATGGCCAGAGGATCAAATGTTGTTGTGTACACACACAACCGCCATGCTCCGAAGTTAGAAGAACCCAATTTACAATCACAACCGGATGCTGCTAAGGGATACTTTCCCAATGAGTCACTACAATAACATTCCCCAACTGCTTGTAGGCCATAGTAAGCTGGCCATGATAGACAAGGGGGTGATAGGGTGTGAGCTCATAAAATATTCCAGGAATTTTCAGACAAGGATAGGTGAATCAATTGATTCAGGTAAACTCACTGTATCCTTTGCTGCGGCATCCCTGGTAGCACGAGTCATGATTAAATCCGCTTCCTCCAAGGAAAAATTGGAAATGTCTATCATTGCCGTCTTCGAAACATCCGATGAAGTTTCCCTTCAGCACGAAATAGAATGCATGAGGCACAAAAATGTGGAGTTGTGAGCATCAAGGTGAAAGGGATTGCCTAATGTGACCGCAACGAGTACTTACTGTATTTTCCATCAGCGTCTTCACGACTGAAAAACGAGTTGATGTTGCATACACACACAACCGCCATGCTCCGAAGTTAGAAGAACCCAATTTACAATTACAACCGGATGTTGCTAAGGGATACTTTCCCAATGAGTCACTACAATAACATTCCCCAACTGCTTGTAGGCCATAGTAAGCTGGCCATGATAGACAAGGGGGTGATAGGGTGTGAGCTCATAAAATATTCCAGGAATTTTCAGACAAGGATAGGTGAATCAATTGATTCAGGTAAACTCACTGTATCCTTTGCTGCGGCATCCCTGGTAGCACGAGTCATGATTAAATCCGCTTCCTCCAAGGAAAAATTGGAAATGTCTATCATTGCCGTCTTCGAAACATCCGATGAAGTTTCCCTTCAGCACGAAGTAAAATGCATGCGTCACAAAAAACGTTAAAGTGTGAGATTAACATTTAATCATTATTTGCAAACAAACAGAGGAATTTCTCAGTCATAAATCGCTCTTACCCATCCCTCGGACGGTAGGAATCCTTTTCCAACAGAAAAAGTTCGATTGATAACTCCATGGATAGAGGGCTCCGGGAATTGATAACTGACAGGGAAAACAAATTTATTGATGACAATATCGCCGTCCTTACTAACAATGGATGAAGTTGTGGTCTTGCGCATAGGATTTGGTTGGGAATACTTCGCAGCGTTTCTACCTGCATACAAGGCATCAAACGCCAAAACAAAAGCATTGCAAGAGTCCACCGCAAGGTATTCTTTGGGTGTTTATAAGGGAAAACAATGAAATTAGAATTGATTTAGAGAATGTAAAAATTGAAATACATTTTTCGCTGATTTTCCGACTTACTTGGGCTGTAACTCCAGCGTTCATTATCCTTTAATTGTCCCACCAGCCGAATGTATGGGATATCAGGCCATGCGGAGAGATATTGTCCACTCGAAGATCTGAGGGATACCGTCCCATCATAATTCAAAGCTTCGGTCCATATCTCGTTCTTCCCCATCACGGAGGATGTGGTAACAGGAGACGACCCGGAAAGGTAGCGGGAAAAGTGTGACTTGAAAGAAAATTGATTCTGAGAAGCACGTTCGACCGTCCACCTCTCCCAACTTCGGTGTTCAGGTTGGAGGGCAAGGCTGCCATCATCCCAGGCGGAAAGGTACGAGCCACTGTGAGAGCGAATGCCTACGCTAGTAGATCCAGCTCTATCCAACTTGTCAAACATGGCTGCGAACAAGAGCTTAGATGGCGTGTGGACTTGATTGCACACATTATCCACAGACAGTTGGTATGAAGATGGGTTTGGCTTGGAACAAGACGTTCTGGCAGGGTCACATGATGAGTGAAATTCAGAAAGAAGGGATAAAAAGTCAGACATTGGATCCAGATTTTCTTTGCAAAATACTCCCTTCACGCCCGAATTGGGATTGCACACAGCCCCCTGGTTGTAGTACACTTGGTTCAAGGATGTCAGGTAAAAGCATCCACATGGTTTATCAGACCAATCACCGACCATGGCATTAGTCGGCATACCATAGTCTTTCGCAACTAAATAACATTGTTCCAAAGAGAGCCCTAGGGAAGTGGGACACTTCTGTTTTGTCAGGTTTGTATGCATCTTGTACCAATCCTTTTTGCAAAACATTTCCGTGACATCTGCGTGTACTCGGCACTCTGCCGCCTCATTATAGTAAACTTGCTGCAAGGGATTCAGGTAGAAACATCCACACGGTTTATCAGTCCAGACACCAACCATGGCATTGGTCGGCATACCTAAGTCTTTAGCCACTGAATAACAATCATCCCTGGAAAGCTGAAGGCTCTGAGGACACTTAGGAGCCCTAAGATCATTGCGCTTTCTGTACCAGCGAATCGACGCGGTCTTTTCTCGAATCCGCCAAATTTTGCTCATCATATCTTCTGAGTCGAACAAGAGCAACTTGGTAACATCACTGAGTGAAAAACTTGCAAACATAGCTTTTGTTTTGTCGGTTTCTACGTATCCTCTCACGAATACTAGAGCAATGTCATAATCAGACATTCGATCAACACAGCCAATGAGTTTTAGGCTGATGCAGTCAATATCACCAGGAGCACATCGAGGTTGGCAAGTATTACTTAAAGCCTGAGTGCGACGATGATGTTTCTCCCCAGCTTCCAAGCGGCGCATGTGTGCTGAATCTTGATCACCATGATGAAGGAAAATATCTAGTGCGGGTAGTGATTGGACTTGGCTCTTCGTGCTTTGCCCAATGTTTGTAGCAAAATCGAACTTAGACCAATTAATCCCACCGTGGAAAGGAATCTTGCTACCTTGGGAGTGAAGCACGAATGAATCTAAGCCAGCCCTGGTGGATTTGTCATCGTTCCAGTCTTGATGGTGAAAAATATCTGATTGCTTCAAAACACGATGTCTCCTCAAGGAGGATAGGAATGTCTCGGTGTCCCTAAGCTGCTCAATGACCTCCTCCATGTGCTGCACAATCTGATCAGTTTGTTGAGGTGCGTAAAACTGGACAAGTTGGTCATCCGTTACATGCTCAAGGTTGGATAGTTCAAAATCTCTGGGAGCAGCAAGGCCATCAAAACCACCAATTTGTTCAGCCTCTTGTGTCCCTCCTTTTAGGACACCAGCATCCCTGATCGACGATCTGATCGCAGAAGCCAAGGCTTCAGAGTCGCCATTACGGTACATTTCTTGTAGAGAACGTAAGCTCTCCAGTTCCATGGTCACAATATCTGCTACCTCATGGATAGTCGGGGCAGGATCAGCATTTGTATCAATGGTACCACGAAGGCTACGGGCAATGTCAGTCAGCCTTTGCACACCAGCTGCCAAGGTGGCCTATTTTGCCAAGGTGCACGATCATTCACATCATAGCAGTTTGAGAAGTTGAGACAAATAAAGGTTATAAATCAACAAGCCCCAAACTTACAGTATTGCGTTGCTCTCTCTCGAGACTGTGTGCTGTGTTCCTCACATCCTGACCCAAGCCTCCAGGTGGTGGTCCGAAGTCCTAAGTGAATGCGAGGATTATCAGAGGATGAAAGAAGGAAATAAAGAAAAAGTTCCAGAGTAAAGAATGAGCAAAACAGCGTACCAAACCAGGAATTCTATTCGCAAAAGTGTTTGGGTGAACTAGATCATCGGCGAACGCAATCCCAACAAACGCGACAATCATAAAGAGACTCTGTATTGTGGCCGAGGGGTGGCGACTCGCTCTTCTGGTCGTGACAATACGTGACGCCTCACAGCCAAGAAATGCAAATGATACATTCTTCTTTATCCAGGAAGTGGCAAAAAGAAACGAATATATCGTATAAAAAAAGAAAGGAAGCAATCCACTCTATTCATATTGTGAAACCACAGTCATGATAAGTGACATGGATCAATTTAATTTGTGCTGCAGCGAACGAAGATTCTCACCTCAACCTGAAGAAAAGAAATAAAAATAAAAAGTAAGAAGCTATTTGATACAATCCAGACAACACAATGCAACTCACGTCCGGCAAAATGATAGCATCACTCGACCCAACATGAACCTTCTCGGTCACCTCGATATCGTGACTAGAAAATTTCTCTCCTACAACATCAAGAACAGCAAGATCTATGATGTCTCCGGAACCAGACATTGCGTCACTACTAGCTTTGCTAGTCTCTTGGTGGAAGATCTTTCTCTCATTCACATCCATTTGTGTCAGGTGCTAGATTAGGAAGTATGTTCAGCAATGTGAGACATTCTAGACCAAGCAAACATTTCAATGCAACTCACGTCCAGCACAATGATGACTCCGCTCGACCCAACATCAATCTTCTTGGCCATTTCAATTTCATCGCCGTTGATGGTCTCTCCTCCTTTGAATTCTCGCGAAGCAGACAGTGTAGCATCAGCTTCGTCATTCTTGATACTTGGATCACTGCAACAAGCATGCCGAGTCAACTCATCGTCTGTACTCTTCTTGAGTTTCATTTTCCAGCTCTCACGCTCAGTGATATTTCTGGTAATTTTTGTTCTTGATAATAAGTTTCACTTGAGAATACCAACTCTTTTTGCCTTTGCAGGGTTATCGTACTCTATATTGAATGAAGCTGAGATTATCGTCACTGATT
>JALLAX010000631.1:0-14188 GCA_036939555.1 Discostella stelligeroides
CCTCTCTCGGATATGTGCCACCATACACGAGTCGGAACCAATGGATGGTACAACTGCTACCGACCCCTTCTTTTCGATGGCACGCCACTTGGTGGCAAGCTTTGAATCTTATCTCGTTTCACTTGCACTGGTAGGATTGAAGAAGGATGTTTCACCCACCGTAGGTTATCCACCCCTACAGTCACAGCAGACCTACGAACTTTTCGATAAGGTATTATCTAGTCCTCCCAAGATTGTCATGAAGAGCAAGACTCGACAAAATAATTATAGTGCACTGTTGAGCAGTTCATGTCGGTATAAGATGCATGCCGTGTTGGTTCCTACTGTGCACTTTTATTTCGCGACCGACGACGATAATCACGATGGTAAGAGCAAACGAGGCAGTAAAAGCGGCACGTTCCGAAATGGGGGTGGGGGTGGAGCTGATAGTGATGGTATGAAGAAGTGCAACAGTGCCTTTCATAGGATATTGCTCTATGCCGTTTGTCAGTTCCATGGACTGGAGTCGACTTCTTCTGTGATTCAACCGACTTGTAAAAGTCAATGCGGGCAACGTCATGGTGTAATAGGTGGAGTTGCTACGAAAGTGGTGACAGTTCAAGGAGGGTGGTTGTTGGCTCCATCGATAAAGGTGTTGGACGCATGTATGTCAGTTGATAAATGTTAAGTACACTGGGAAAAGGTTTTAAATTAGGTTCCCGCTATCGTCGGTAAATGGGTTACACAATATGCTGTACATGCTGCTAGTCTTATCCCGCTAACTCGAAGCAGCCATCAGTCCGAAACATTATTAAGGGGTAAGGGGAGACACAAATACACTTTTGCCCGAGGAATCAATGACATCACGAGGCTCTGAAACAACATACACATTCGATTCCTCTGAGCATACTTTCACTTCTTCTTGAGTCCGGCAATTAACATTTCGCGTGTTCCGCCAATGTCCAATCCTTTTTCGTAGGAAAGACGACGGAGTTCATTGACGTTCATGGTATCAAATCCTCCACCAGTCTTATCTTTCAATGCGATTGCCGACAGAAGGTCGTAGAGAATACTTGCAGTGACGTCCGGTAGTGCTTTCATCTCGACAATCTTACCCAAATTGTTCACTATAAAGTCCAGTGCTTTCTCCTTCAAGAGAGCGCAGTTTACAGAATCTGCAAAGAGAAGGTGCTCCGCTACAACATTCTCAAGAGAAAATGATAGTGACGAGAGATAACGGACTTCGGCTTCAATCTTGAGGTTTGTCACTTCGTACTTGTTGGCTGTCTCAATGATAGTCTTCGTACGTTTAGAGTCGATTCCAAAAGCGGGAATCGGCAATCCGTAAATGAAGCGCAACATGTCTTTGAAGACATCAGGAGATTCATTGGTAATGTGGACTCGAGCTTGTGAATCATTCGACGACTTGCACAATTCGGCGAGGAGTGGAGAGACTCTCTTCAAAATGCAGTAATGTGCGTAAAACTTGGTGGACGACGCTCCCAACCCTTCGTTTTCCGCTACCTCAATAACAACATCCGCAGAGTCTTCGTCCATGAAAGAATCTTGAATTGTTTTACACGCAGAGGGGTTACTTGGGATAAATGTGTGCGGTTGGATAAATGTTTGCGGTAGGGGTTGAGGAAGACATTTCTCAGTCGCCAATCGGATTTGAATTGAGAGAGTACCGTCTTTAAGATATCTCTTCAAGGCTTTTGATTGATCGAATTTCCAACCTGGGTTGTTACCCCAACCATTAAAGATGTGAGCTTTAACTGGACCGATACCGGGAAAATGATAATACACCTTTACTTTGGGTATCCAACTGCAAAGAACAAGCCTCACTGTCCTTATAGTGCCCAACACTGCAGTGAGCTCAAGTTGCCATTGGTATCCCAAGCATGAAAATCGTGCCGTTTTTCCTTCGTTTACCGGACATTCCGCAAATCTATGAAAGTGTACTGTATTTGTCACAAAGTGTAGCGCCTCCACGTGAGTATCAACTCTTTCATCGGAAACGGAAAGGGAAAGGGCCATGAGTTAAGTGTTGCTTTGGCGTGCTTGTGAGCGGGGTGAGTTGCAAAGAATTGAACCAGTATTCTGTATTTGGCTGATCCCTTGAACAAAAAATTATGGCCTCAGTTCGTCAACATAATTGGTCTCACCGTGTGACTACTCCTCTCTAATTCCTTCTGATCACCTTTGACAATCGATTCCATGATCATTCATGATTAATCATCATTGTTGCGGGTTTCTCGTCGTTTCAATCATGTTTCTTCAGAAACGAGTTCCCATCTCTAGATTATGTGTGTGCAGTTCATGTGTGATCGGATGGAAAATGGGTGCATTCCATGTTTGATGGGACGGGAGATGCCCTGCGTTCAATACAAGATACACACAGTTCAGCGGTAGCTCAAGTTTAAGTGTCAGCTACCTAGTTCTATCTGCATTTCTTGTTGATAACAAAAACTGACAACAGAACTTTGAAATCAATTATCGCTACTCTCCTCAAACTTGATAACTTCTTCGAGAGGAATTAGGTGAAACTTGACGGCAACTATTCCATACTTTGGAATACCAAGGCTTGCACTAACATCTGGATTGCACACCTTATTTAGCGCTTTCCTATTCCAAGACATGGTCGGATATCGCTCCATCCAGTTCGTAAGAGCAATACGATGAGTTTCACTGTTCACGGGTGATGTATGGGATCCATCTCCAATCACAAACTCTACGTGTTCCAACCCCTCGTGGTATGGGCTACCCTCTTTCGGGGATGGTATCTCAATTACATCGAGGACGATATTGCCAGCGATGGTGTTGATCATGATTGGAGTCGTCAATTTGAATGTAGCAATTGGTCTCCCACCGACCTCTGATTCAGTAAGGATTCTAAAATCACAGGTAGCAGCTCTCAGTGCGGCGACTAAACTAGAATATTGTTCAATGGACCCAGTTCGATAGCAAATATGATCGGCATGATAAGCGGCCACATCCATTTCATGCCTTATTTTGAGCTCGTCAAGAACCGATGTTATGAACGACGGAACGTTTTGTTGTAGATAGGAGAGAAACGATGTCGCATCTGTGATACAGCTCTCATTAACTCCAACATCTGATGGTGTAATTCTCGTCGTTAACTTCTTCCATGGGCATTGTTGACGGTTGTATGTCTCGTCTAAAGCACCCCCTCGAATGATTCGTGCACCATTGCCGTCTCCGAAAGATATGACGAATGTGTCAGCCTCGTCTTTCAAGTCGTCGGCAGGGGAAAATTGAGAGAGCACGAGGTACAGTTCTTCCTTGTCGTCTTCGTCGTCTTCCTCATCGTCTTCGTCGTCTTCCTCATTGACTTCACTCTCCTCCGCATCATCGCCTAATTTGTCAGGGCTAGTACCACCACCATCGTTTGTATCAACAACTTCTTCTCCAGACATTTTATCCTCATCTACGACTATCGCTTCGTCGATATCCCCATCTTCGATATCCGCATAGGCATCACCGTTAGAAACAAAAGGGAGGACGATCATCTCTCTGCTCGCAGTATTAATGCTATCATAATTTGACTTGGCACTAGCCCCAGCTCGGAATTTTGATACATGCCTCTTTCTAAATCCCAGAGACCTTCTTGCCATTATGGGTTCTGTTTTCGCAGCACATTTAATTCTTGATCTGATCAGTTCCGGTAATACATTGACACAGGCCGGCTTCCCAGATAACCAAATATTCACGAGTAGGGTAACCCTAAGCGATGAAGTTGACTGACTTTCATCGTCATTTTCATCATCGCCATCCTTCCTATTTCGATTACACCTTTGGCGTAGTAGAGACTGATGTGCCGGCGCTCCGTGCAACAGTCTTCCATCGAAGACGAGTTGTTTCCCCTTCACTGCATGACTTACAAGCATGGATTCAATGGGTAAATCAAGTTCATCGTCGTACGTTCGCGGGAAAACAATCGTCGGGACATTATCCTGTGCGTCGGTGAGGTACGTAACTGTCGACAATGTGGGGAAGGAACCAAGACCAAACGATTCGGCAAGGGTTTCATCTTTATCGTAATGTAAATTCACTGGTGCATGAGATGACCCTGCTGGCTTTACTTGCACCCACCATTCGGCACCTCCTTGTGTATTGATTTCATTCTTTGATGTCGTCAAGTGAGACATGTAGGATTGCACATGATGTTGGTATACTTCCCTTGCGAATAATTCCAGATCACAATACCCGCCAACTAAAATGTTGTTGCACATATCGATCTTATCACTCTTCGTATTGCCGCCTTTATCAACATTATCAATGTCATCGTGTTCGTTACAACTGTCACCCATAGAGGATGGCATCCAAAATGTATCTTGGGAGCATGCGTCAAGAGCAATCGCCTGAGCAATCAAATTGTCGCAAAAAGAATGTAGACCCTTCTCTTCATCATTTCCATCACTACGGGTGCGGAAATCAACTTTTTTGTCGCTGACAGGTGATATGATGTTGCCCGGACAGATTGTGTACGAGTCATAAACATACCCCCCAAGAGTTGAGTTACATTCGATGCACGTAATGTTGTAATCATTTCTCGTCGATAATTGAAGCAAGGATCTGTCATCATTCGTATCATCATTCTTCTCCAACACATCTGTCTCGGATATCGGCAGAGGAACATTCAAACGAAGGGGTGCATGCAATGGTCTGCACGGACTGAATCCCAGCTTAACGGCCTCTTGATGGGAGTGATCGGCCAGTTTGCAACAACAAGTAGCACTATTATCATCCTTCGTCTCATCGCCACAATCATCCTTCATCTCATCGGTATTCTTATTCTCATCGCCATCTTGCTTCAAGAAGTTGGCATCACTTTCATCCGTCGTAGCCGCTGCTGCGTGTGACTGCAAATACAGACAATCGCATGTGCACGGTCCAATGCCCACATAGGTCACGTCATGATCGGCATGACAAACTTCGGCGCAAGATTGACATATGCAACATGGCAATGATGGGGATTTGGAATCTTTTACTGCGTTGCAATAATTTTCAGCGTCGTCGCCGCCGCCACCGTCGTCATGAACGCCACGCGGGGATGTCGATGATATTTCGCCGCCGTCGTCGTCTCCCGGAAGCGGAAGTCGCGCACGATGACACGTGTCGCAAATGTAAATGGGCTGATGGGATGGATATTGTGATCCAGTGATTGCATACGTGCAGAATGATGGAAATGATGGAGAAAGAGAAACATCAGAATCAAGCAACGGTTGGTCCTCATCTTCGGATTTTGCCATGGTTGTTTGTGAATGTCAACTGCGAACTGCTATTGTGTGTGTCTTTTTATTATTTTAGGTTTTACTGTACGAACAGTTTCCAAATCGATTGAAACCGACCGGGTTTGGCTCCAAGCGGAGTCGTTTAACTCGATAATCGACCGAGGCCTATATACTAATTCCTACGTATTGTATTACTTCCCACACACTGACGACCTCGCCTCCAGCACGAGTGTGTGCTTGGTGCATGGTCATCCCATGGTCATTGGTCATAGTCATAGTGAGCATGAAAATGAAATAATAATATCCAATCCCCAATCAAACCATGGCTGACGTACCGCCAGCACTACCTGATGCAACGGATTTTCGATGTTATACTGGAGTTGTTCACGTGGGGGAGGCGCCATCTGATATTCCTTCGGATTGGAATTGGATCAAGACTACGGTGTACTTTCACGGGTTTGCGGATCTGCCTCATGAGAGAGGGGACTGTGTGGAGTCATCAAACTTTCGTTGCTTGGGCCGCCAGTGGAACTTGGAGATATATCCTGGTGGGGAATTGAGGGACAATGAGGGGGGGGATCAGGAGAATGATACAGATGAAAGGAATGTCTCTTTATTTTTATGGCATCAGGGGATCACTAGCATCGAAATTGAATATTGTTTTGAGGTACGGGATTTCAGTAATGGCAAAAATGGCGAATGTGCTCGCTTCCATGGCACAGATTCCTATGGATTTCCCAAGTTCATCAAACGCGAAACTGCCTTGACCCATTTGGTAAAGGGGACATTGGTGATTGAAGTCAGCATGAAGCCTGTTAATCACGCAACCCCATTCGTTCCTGAAAATCCATCAAAGCATATTGCATTCAAAGATTTTTTCATGGATAAGAAATCCGCTGATATCGTGTTTGAGATTCGAGGGGACGAACAAGAAGTAAATGGAGCCAAGACGCGACGAAACAGTACTCCATCCTCCAAACTGTACGCCCATAGTCTCATTTTGCGTAAAGCTGCTCCTCAGCTTGCCGATTTATGCAAGTCTAAACAGTCTCCACAGCTCATTGAAATCCACGATACATCATGTGATATTTTCAAAGATATGTTGCGCTACATTTATGGATGCCATATTCCTGGTTTCGGAAAAGATATTTCACACACCAAACAAATCATCGAGGTGGCAGACAAGTATGGTGTTATCAATCTCAAACTCGAGGCCGAAGCTCTCTATGTCTCATCACTGACACTGACTGTTGAAAATGTCATGGAGCATTTCCAATTTGCGGAGGCGAAGAATTGTGCATACCTCAAGGAGAAAACACTGGAATTTATTGTCAGTAATAATGCAGACATCATGAAGCAGAAAATTTTGTCTTCTGCCATCGGCGGTCCAAGCAGTAGTGACATTTTAGCAGTGGTAGCAATGAGGAGTCGAGCTGAAAATGAAGACAATAATCAACTTTGCACCATGTCTATCAGCGAGCTGCGCCGTAAAGCGCATGCGAAAAGGGTGGACGTTGATGGATCTAGAGAAATGCTGATTTCCTCTCTTGAACGATTCACTTAATGACAACTTAATGTATGTGTTTATTTGATAAGATTTTGCATTACAGAATGTTCTGCACCACAAGCCGGTGTCAGATGCAGCCAACCTCCGACCTGAGGTTTAACATGATTCAAAGACTTCATTTGCTTCGACACCTGTCAAAAACTCTCCCAAATCCGAAACGGTAGAAGCGCTTCCTCTTTTCCGCAGACTCCTCATTTTAGTCCGATGAAATTATAATTATAAAATAGTTGGCCGAACGGCTACAATTGGTCGAAGGGATGTATGACTGGGATCATGACACACTCGAGTAAGTTGTGATTAGTGGAATACTCTATCATAGACTGGGAAATTTCGACTCAGTTTTTGATTATGTGGATACAGGACATGATTCATGATCATTGAACACGTCGTCATTCTGGTATTGAGGTCAAGGCATTGCATTTTGGGTCGTCATTTGGATGAATCCACGAGTATTATTGAATATGATTGCGGGTTATCAGTGATGCAATTCCACATTCTTTGGTGATCCAATGTGCGCGCTATGCGAACTACTGGCCTGCTCCATTGGTGACCCATTTTTGTCGTTGAGGTCTTCCTACATCTAGCAGTTACCTTCGTTTCATATAAAATATACAAGTATCATTGCCCCGGCCAGTTCTACCTGCCCGAACAATACGCGTTTCATCATCCAAGTATGTCATCTTCCATGTCCGAGAGGTATTCTTGTCAAATATCTTGGTGAATATTGGTATTTTGAACAGCGTAAAGGTGATGGATGCAAATGTAACCTTCCATGTTGTTGCTCCGTGATCGATATCATCGATATTATTTTGCTGATGCGGAGAATCCAAATACACACCATCCCACTCAGCCCATTCCGCATCCAGCACAGCCGATAGCCATGCATCATCTACATTGACTGCACCACTTTTACCATCGTTCACACCACCACCACCACCACCACTACCACCACTACTACTACGATCAGCGTGATTACCACCAATATACAACTCATTCCGATATCGTTTATTCTTCAAATCAATAAACTGCATTGCCACACCCTTGAATAATCCCAATTGTCCATTCGATGGAGGTGGTGCATCTGTGTAGAGCACTTCCCACGCTCCACCCATTCGTTCATCCCGTGCTGGCTCGGAGAGAGGACATAGGGACTCAAGATTGGAGATATATGTGTGTATCTTTTTGAGTTCGATTTGGTCTTTGACGGATCTGCCTCGATCGGTATTGCGTCTTATATTATTTGTGGTGTTGTTGATGTTGTGGTTGAAAAAAATTCGAAGAAGTTGAGAAGAAAAATGTCCAAACTCAAACAATCACCCTTTATAATAAATGTGGGAGATGATCATGTGTGCTCACATTGAATTTTCAATTAATAGCTTGGCTTCATCGATTGCGTTAGACGCGCACACGACTGTCGGTGTCGCCAACAACGTCAACAGCTGTTCTGCAGCAGAAGCGTTAGATGGAGTTCTCCGACCGTCATAGCACACCGTTACAGTAGTGAAGGCAGTAATCGTGTGTCTTGAGAGTAGTGCAATAATTGACGCGATGATCAATCGATGGAGGCGATGTTGTTTGCTCCATGGCATCACCATGGTTGACTGTTGGTGGTGGTGCGGGCGGTGGTGGTGAGTGGTAGGAGTGTGAGTCCCTCTCCCGCCAAAACCAAGCTTATGGAACTTCGCGATGCGATGAGCGATGACAATAAACAATAAACAATAATCAATAATCGATGGCCTTGGAAGAAGATGGCAGACAAAAGAATATGGTAAGTGCTAGTGGCGTCGGCAGCAATCCAACGTCGACACTCTCTCTCGAGGACGAAAGAACGCACAATTATCGTAGCCTCTGTGCTTTGCTATTGAAAGCAGATCAAGCTCAGGGGGGGGGGCTTATTGTTACAGAAGCAGCAAGCTAGTTTGCAGCGATTTATCTTTCGATCAGTACTACAAGTTAGTCTACTTCTTGAATCAATCATCAAAACCCGTGAACGTCAGAGAACCAGGATCCATCCTTAGCATAGTCGAAAATGGAGAATATTATGCATTCTATATCCCAATTTCGTCAATGCAATCATGTTGGAAGGACGACTTAGAGTTTTTGCAATCAACAATTAACCGGAAGTGGGGTTCGGACTCTTCGGCTTGCTC
This sequence comes from Discostella stelligeroides, assembly GCA_036939555.1. Taxonomy (NCBI): domain Eukaryota; phylum Bacillariophyta; class Thalassiosirophyceae; order Thalassiosirales; family Thalassiosiraceae; genus Discostella; species Discostella stelligeroides. The sequence continues at coordinate 8,952 of JALLAX010000631.1, forward strand.
ACATCTCACCCTGAACTAGTAGAAGATCTCAAATTGAATATATGAGAACCGAACACCAAACAACACCGTTCGCATTCTGCAACTCCTTGCTTCGCATTCAATATTGTGTGGAAATCCTCATTGAATATGAGAACCGAACACCGAACAGGCTACTACCATTCGCATTATTTTGCAACTATTCCCTTTGCATTCAATATTGTTTTGAAATCATACAAAATATATTCCAACCAAGGCAAGGGACGATAATAAAACACCAACCAGTCGTTTTTGTCGGTGCTCTACAACTTCCTAGATACTGCCTTGTATTCACAGCAATCTTCTCCGCAAGACACCACAAAAAATAGTATGCGCTTCTCCAAGAAAGGAATATTGCTGTTGGTGGGGGCAACTACGGCCTTTGCTTCTCAACATGAAGCAGAATCAATTTCAAGTCAAGAAGAAGAAGAAGGAAACCCTTTTCGTCTTACTGTTGACACAGGCATTTTGTCTCCCAAAGATGATGACTTTAATAGAAGTCAAGGTGCTATGATCAGCATTCAACCTCCAAGCAGCCCTGACTGCGGAGGAGCAGGATTTGTTGATTGTTATAATGGCTATGATTATAATGGTCGGGACTGCACATTCGAATGTGCGGGTTCGTGCTGTGATAATGAGAAAGCTTGTGTAGGATTCACTGGCAGAGTTTGCAAAGATGGAAGCTGCACTGGTGAAATGGCATGTTACAAGGCAACAGTTGGAATCGTTGTGGGTAGCTGCATTGGTGACAATTCATGCGATAGTGCTGGTTTTGGAGGAGCACCCATTGAGTATATAGCAAACTCGTGCAATGACCCAAATGCTTGTTCACAGCTTGGATCCTCCGGGGGGACAGTAGGGCATGTTTTGAACTCCTACGGATCCGAATTCTCCTGTTCAGACCTTGGAAGGCGAAGTGGACGGGTAGGTAACCTTCAAGACTCATGCAATTTTCCTAGATCGTGCCGTCGGCTTGGATATCAATCAGGCTCAGTACTAGGGAATATTATCAACTCTTGCAACGGGATCGAAGCTTGTTATGGACTTGGAAAAGTGGGTGGAATGGTAGTCGGAAATCTTCAAGGCTCGTGCAATTATGATTTTTCCTGTAATGACCTTGGGTCTCAATATGGCAGAGTAGGATATCTTCTCAACTCCTGCGTTGGATCAAGTGCTTGTTCTAGACTAGGAGAAACGGGTATTGTCGGAAACATTGGAAACTCATGCAAGTCACAACAATCTTGTGAGCGTCTTGGGCACCAACAAGAGGATCAGTTGGAAATGTTCTCAACTCATGCTTGGGGAAAAGTGCTTGTTCACAACTAGGAGAATCAGGCGGAGTAGGAAGCCTTTCAAGCTCATGCAATTCAGAACAATCTTGTCGGTCTCTTGGGCTCGAAGGCTCAACTGGAACTTTAACCAACTCCTGTGGGGGGGAATGGGCATGTTATAGCCTTGGATCTCGTGGTGGAGCTGTAAGAAGCCTTCAAAGCTCATGCAATTTATATAAATCTTGTTATCGTCTTGGATATCAAGCTGGATACGTTGGAGAAGTTCTCAGCTCATGCAGTGGAATTCGCGCCTGTTACCGCCTTGGAGGATTCAGTGGATTCGTACAAAACCTTCAAGACTCATGCAATGCTGCTCAATCTTGCAATCTTCTTGGGACCGTAGGCTCAGTAGGAAATGTCTTAAGCTCATGCTGGGGAACAACTGCATGTGTAATGCTTGGTGGATTTGGTGGGTCGGTTCAAGACCTCACCTCATCGTGCAATAATGAGAGAGCATGCTACGAAGTAGGAGCCGGAAGCAGTGGATTAATATCTTCCAATTTGTTAGAGTGTTGCAATGATGGATTCGAAGTCTGCTTGAAGGCAAATGAGATCACTCTTCCGTGTAATTGCCATGTATCAAAAACATGCAGGCCAACTGCCTCACCATCAGCTAGTCCAACAACTGCCTCACCGTCAGCTAGTCCAACCACAACCGCCCCGACAACTGCCATGCCAACAACTGCAATGCCAACAACTTCCAAACCAACAACTGCCTTACCATCGGCGCTTCCAACTACCTCCATCCCAACAACTCGAGCCAGTAGTACCACTACTGCCAAGCCTGTGAAAACCAAGAAATCAACAAGGACGAAGAAGCCCAGTACCAAGAAACCCACCAAGAAGATATCGAGACTTTAGCGCGTTACATAGTAGTAGTAGGAAAGGAGGTACCACTTACTGCAGTGCATGTTGTGGAAGGGCTACCATTGGTTAGTTCGTGTAGTAGGGTAGTTTATTTTAAAGTAACCATATAGGATTAAGAGTATAAAGCAATCATTTTCTTTGCCTCTTCTATCTTTCTCTATCTCGCCTTCTTCTTCCTCCACTTGTAAACCGCCGGCCTCTTCCCTCCTCCATCATCATCGTCATTATTGTTCGTTTCAATCTTCCTCTTGCGTCCCTTGGCATTGGCATGCTGTTCCGATATCAATCGATCCTCAACATGTTTCAACTTATTGAATCGCTCCATACGCATTTCCATTTCAGTGTATGCCCCCGAGCGTGCTTTGGCAATGGAACGTTCAAATTTGCGTTGTTGGCGTGCCGCCTTGATTTGTTGTTTCGAGGACGATGATGATGGAGGAGGGCGTGCTGCTGGCGAGATACTATCCTCATCGTCGTCGTAATCGTCATCATCATTACCATCGAGCTTGGCATCCATCATCTGTGTCCGACGACCCTCCAAGGTGGAAATACGTGGACGATTGAACGCTCGAGAGACAGGTCGGGATGTGTCTCAAAATGTTGTGCCAAATCGAATTGTTCGATCTGTTCCTTGCCCCCCTCGACAAATACCGTGTGTTTCCTTTGATTCACCATCTTCTTCTGCTTCTTTCTTCTTACATCAATGTCGTCGTCGTCACCGTCAACATCATCATTTACCAGATAATGCAACGAGCTCTGCAATCTCTCAATCTTCTTCGCATCCATCATTCGCTTCATGCGCACATATGCCACATCCTGATCTTTCATAACAAGTGTCGTATCAAATCCACAATACATCTAGTGATGGTGTCAAAGATCAGTGCTAACCCACTCAGTGTGGTCATTTACTGATGTTTAAACAATTGATTATTCGTCATTCAAAGCTACAAACCATTATCACTCCATACATTTAACCACAGTCATTCAAAAACATCATGAAGCCATCAAAATCATCTGCTTCCTCTAATTCTCCTTCTTTTTCGTAATCCTTGTCATTGTAGGAGGAGAAGATGTCCGACTCTTTGGTCATTGTACTATTGTATGATTCGGATCCCTTTGTTGAAAGCCTCATCGACTCTTGAGATTTAAAATGTTGTAGACGGTTGAGCACCTTTTCGCCATACAATTCAAGTTGTAATTCAGCAAATTCTTTAGTCTGCATCATTTTCTGACGGCTCGTTTTGGTGCGGAACTTGGTACGTATTCTTCGTAGTAACTCTGAAATGATGCATAAGAATGGAATCATCAGACCAGACAGAACGAGGTAAATCATCGCATTCTCTTCTGGACAACCCTCCATCCCTAACTCCTCAGGGAGCATGCACCACAGATAAAATCTCGTGCAGATGTATCTCAGTGACTTAGCTCCTTTCACGCCAGCACCCGGTGAAAAGGTCGTGGAGAAGAATAACATAAACACGAATGGTATATATGAAATAACCTGCACAGTGCCATAGGACATATCCGTGTACAGCCCAAGGTAAATCGAAAAGAAAGGTGAATTCTCAAAAAAGATGGCGATGAAGAATTTCGTTGATGTCAATGTTGCAATGGTCAACCCTTGACATACAAATTGAATAGATGTAACAACGAGAACAAGAGATAATACCAAGATGGACTTTAGGAACACATTCATTGACTTGGAGGAATGCAGTAGTGCATCGGCCTCCTCAATCATGTAAACTCGCCAATCCACAAGTAGTAGAAGGTAGGGATTGAGAGTAAAGTGCGAGACCAATATTGCTCCAACCAAGATCAAGGCCTCCGACCCAGAATTGGAGTCCCAAAACGTGAGTAAGAATAGTCCAAAAAAGAATATGCAGAAGGCCAAGATATTCAAAATGCCACCATTCTTGGAGAGTTCCACCCTCCAAAAGAAAGACAAATCCTCTTTGTTTGAGGTGTGTTTGTACTTCTTTCCAAGGGAAACAGCCAATACTGCAAGTTCGCGATCGACGGCCTCTCTCTCGTTAATTTGCACTTTGCTTCTGTCAATTGCACTCACGGTAATGGTGTTGTCTGACATCAAGATCAAAGTGTCGATGTGATCATTTGTCACCAACAAAATGTTATGTTTCTTCTTCATTTCATTCAATCGTCCTACAATGAATGGAATAGAATCATCAGTAACACCGGCAAACGGCTCATCCAATACAATAAGCAAATTCTCCTGACTGGCAGTGCGTTGGAAGATGAGCTCAAAGATGAGAAGTTTACGCTGCCCTCCCGAAAGACCAGCCATGAAGTTACCGGCAATGGTTCCGCCCACGATGATTGACTGATCCTTTTTCTCGCGAATGTACGTCGCCCAAAAGGGTAGCTGCATTTCATTGAAGACGGGACAGCAAAGAACATGGACGATTGAGGAGTGTGGGGACTCAAAATCAGCAACTTACTTAACATGAAGTAATCTTGTCACACACCTGGTTTGCATCAAAGTTGGGAATGGCCGAGACAGGAATATACGGCCTCAAATTGTGATACTGTCGAATATACGTGCATTCATGAGACTTGTGCACATCATTCAGGAAGGTGGTCTTGCCTACAAAGATACAAAATGTTGATCAGTGATCAGACGGTGACGGGATTGCAGTCCAATAGACCAACAAAATAATGAGATTTGAAAAATTAAGAAAGAATCACAATTGGAAGGCAAGCATCCATGTTACCTGATCCGCTGGCTCCAATGCAAATCGTCAAGGTCATGATGTATGATAATTATTGTAATATTGATAATAGGGTGACTTTGAACAAATCACTCTGTCCAATCGGCAATCGGGGGATACCGCTGACGTATTTTATGATGAGGACGTGGCCTTCTTTCTTCTTGAAGACGTACGATATCTACGAGTTAATTAACTCCCCTTTTTATCGACAAGCCTGGTGGGGCTGCGCCGCGCGGGTGGCCAGCCAGACTGCACCAGTAGATGCTCTCTTGTTGTTTTTATGGCAGCTAAAAAATGG
>JALLAX010000632.1:0-10256 GCA_036939555.1 Discostella stelligeroides
TGGACACATCTTTCGATCGAATGAATTTCAGGACGTTGTGTACAACCACCTTGCGGGAGGAGTGATCGAATTTGGCTCGCATGTTTTCATTTTCGAAGCGATTGCTGGTGGATGTTGTCGTTGTCGTCGTCGTCGTTGATGTTGCTACTGGTGCGGATGTCGTTGGTGGTGGTGGTGATTTGGTCGTCTCTTCTCGAACCGGTGCGACATCCGCAAAATTGTCGATATCGCCAACGTCTTTAGCACGGTGCACTGCATCATCATGGCTATCCTCTACTGACATGGCCATCGCCGAGGGGGGATCCATGTCCATAGATATTCTCAAGAGAGAGAGAGAGTGCTCGTTTGACTGGATTGATAGTAGAGGCAGAGGCAGGAGGGGAGGATCTTTGTTGTGGTCTGTTGTGGTCTGTTGTGTTGTGGTGATTGAGTGGCGAGTCTAGTCTTACAGCCGTTTGCGTCTGTCCGACTTCCGACTCCTTGGAGAGAGATTCATCCACCTATCGTCGTACTAATTCCCTCGTGAGCGCATGAAAAATGCACAAACCATTCATCCACCGATGTCGATGATGGAGGATGATGGCCGATTGGCCGATTGGATGACGATGATGATGTGTTCATTTTTTACCTACCTCTAGTTCTAGTTGTCATCGCGTGATTTTATTCCTCAATAATACCAAAGTATTGCATAGAAATAGAGGTGAAAATCACTATACAATGATAAAATCGACAGCTGCAACAACCTCACATACATCTATTACTATCAGTATGCGCGCGCTCAGATTTATCATCACATCCTTGGCTTGCATTATCAGCAGACAAGGCCACACCGTCAATTCTTTCTCCATATCGAATGGCAATCATCATCGACGGCACCCTGTCTTGTCAACTACTACAACTACTTCACAAACTATTGCATCGTTCCAATCAACGACAATTAGATCCACAACATGTCAACATTACATGGCACCACCTTCCGGAATGGGCATGTCCAAGACAAAATCCAAAAAGGGAGGCGGCGGCGGCGGTAGCACTAACAAGGGCATGGGCAAAAAATCATCCACCGAGGATACCAAATTCGATGTTGCCAAGGCATGGACAAAACTACAAAAATCTTACGATGAAATCATGTCCGAATCGAACACTCGTTCAAAAACGAACAGTGGTGATGAAAACGATGATGATGACGACAATTGGGATGAATCGACCATGGAGATTACCACGGAATATATTGTCACGGCTCGATGTAAATCATCTGCACTACCATCTCCATCAGTATCTGATAGCAACAACAACAATAATATTAACAGTGCATACCGATCCTCGTCCGATTGGATCCCGGTTGCTCAAGTTTGCATCGTCCGACCAATCCACTTGGAAGAGACTGATAACAACGCTGCTCATCACAGGGGAATAATCGCATCTCCACCCCAAGCAACCATATCCTACTATTGCCGTGAAATTAGCTACGCTGCCACACTTGCCGCACCAATCCTAAAATCCTTACCACGAAATCTCATTGAATACGGATATGAACCCATTGACTCATTCATGAAATTCGTCTACGGGGATGTCATCACGGGTAAGACATCCGACACGTATGTCAATGGGGATAATGAAAAAGTGAAAATGACCAAATCCAATGCACGTCAAATATTGCAACTTGAAGAAGGTTGTACGGATGCCACGTTGATCAAACGATCGTATAAGAAATTGAGCATGGCCTATCATCCGGATCGGTTCATCAATAGTGGTAAGACCAAAGAGGAGATTGAGGAGAGCACACGTCAGTTCACATTGGTAAAGATGGCATATGAGGCATTGAATTCGGGTGTACGCAGTAGCAATAACGGTGGTGACGCAGATGGGGTGACGGCCGTGAACGGAGATGGTGGATTGTCGTCATCACCACCGTCAACAACCAATGGTAGCAGGCGATCTTCGTGGTATGAATCTTTGGGTGGGAAAAGTCGTACCGAATTTGTCGGACCAATTGAGCTCCTGAGTGTCGAGAAGGCCAGTGCCTTGTGCAATAAGGCATTCAAGTGTGGTGTGATTGGGTTAGATTCGGATATCACCATGGCGTTTGTTGTACGGAATAATCAGGCACATAATATTTTGTCTTAGATCCGGATATTATTAGAGCGAAAAGGGATGTTAACGATTGAGGTTTTGGTCTTGTGTCGATAGAAAGGTGNGAAGCATCTTGCTTCTCGCCCGGTAACAATTGTTGCATAATCGCATAGGTCGCTCTCACAACCTCCTCACTTGGTCCTTGTCCATTATTGTTGTCCACATCCAGTGCCAGCCGTGCCAACGCCGGTCCAATCGATGGCGAGGGGGGATAATATCCCTCTGAATTGGCAATGGAGATGGCCTCAAATGTCTTCCCGGTGGCCTCGGGTGTGAATAGTATATCGACGAGGATTTTAGCCACATCTTGTCGGTTTATACGACCGACGGCCACATCTCCCTGGGAGAATACGGGGCGTTGATTGGGTGACCAATTGTCATTGAGTCCGCAGGGTCGGAAAATGCAGTAGTCCACACCACTTTGTCGTAACGCATCTTCGCTCTCCTTTTTTACTCCCAGTATACCGAATGGGTTCAGCCGTACGATGGGAATGCCCGCACATCCTTCCAGTGCCAACTTTTTTTCTTCACTCCAGTCTGGTCGTGTGCATCCCGCGGAACTTAGCATTACAACCTTGGGCAAGATTCCACTATCTTTCGTACCACCAGACGATTGAACCACTGTTTGTTGTTGTTGTCGTCGTCGTGGTGAATTGGCCAACCCCTCTCCCAGGGCAGGCAAGCCCACTGCATCAATGGTGCCTTTGGCATTGGTAGCTAGACCAAAGATTGCCTTGAGCTTCGTAAAGATGGATTGATCAGGTGCATCGCTAAAACCGGTAGCACACCATATGGCTGCATCGCAATTCTTGTTATTATTGGTATCACCACCAGCACCACCACTTCCATTCGTTGGTGCTAATGCCGACAATACATCCTCCCTATTTCCCAAGTCCGTCTGTCGAATGGTGAGCAATTCATTGGTCGGATCGAGTACATTCTTCGCCTTGTTAATGTCTCGTACTAATGCCAAGACGGGTACATTGCGCGATAAGAGTTCGGCGACGACATATTTGCCGGTACGACCGGTAGCACCGGCCACGGCCACACGCGTGGGTAGTGGTGGTGATGGTGGTGACGACGACGAAGTAGAAGAAGATTCGTCGGAGCTGGCGGCCGCGAAGCGGAGGAAGGTTGGAGAGTTGCAATTGGAATCTGCAGGAGTAGTTGATCCATGATGTAGAGAATGGAAGGAGGTGGAATGAACGATTGGCGAATGAAAGGCTCTACTGCTTGAGTGCAAGAGTGCCAAAATGGCGAATGCTAGCATGGTGGTCCGATTACTTGTCATGGCTACCATTGAAATGAACCGTTTATCCGTTTATCGTTAATATTAATAGTCATACAATATCTTGAGGATTTTGGATTTTGGATTTTGGATTTTGGAGTTCGCTGTTCGCTTGGTCAGCACGTACCTGCACGTACAAGTCGTAGGTAGATACGACGTGTTAACTCTCGGAGAAGACGGCGAAGTGTTGGCGAACATTAAGCCGCCAACCGCCTACATGTCGCGCAGATTCTGCCATAAGATTCACTTCAACTTTTCGCCAATCCGTGTTCCTGTTGTTCTCGCGTCGTCAACAACAGGCAGATTGCAGATTGCCCATTCCATACCATAATAACTAACCATAACCATAACCACAGCTATCACATCTAAGTACTATCGCTATCTACCACGCCATGGAACCGATGGCACGTTTGCCGCTTCCGCCCCCTCATTACTGCTACCCAGATAGTCGTCGTCGGGGAAGAAGACGGCCAATCATCTCCATTGTTGTCATCCCTCATCGAATCCATCTCTTCATGGTACTCGTATTCCTCCTTCTCAATATTCTCACATCCGGATCGGCACTATCTCCATCAGTACCTACGACAACAACGAATGCATGTACGCCAAAATTATCGCTGTCCTGGCTTCAACCCCCCACTCGTCCTGGAGGAAACAATTATTTGATAAGGATAAGGAGGACATCATCTGCCAATACGAGGGAAAACAGATTCCTACTGAATTCATCACGCAACAATAACATTTCGGAGGATGATAATAGATCGAAGTTACTGTCATCGTCGGAAACGATTGCTACAAAAACTACAGCATCCAAAAGTCTAGAGATACCCAACGCATCACCACCATCATCATCATTACAATCGACCAGCAATACTAGTAGCAAGTTTGGCGATTCGGTACCATACACTCCCGCATCATCATCATCATCATCAACACCACCCAAATCCACAACAATAATCAGCAATACTGATTCTCCCAACAAGGTTCTAATCGCCATCACCTCCTTCCTACTTGCCATTCTAAACTATACCTATCAATTCACTCATCCCACCACGGCCATAACACTCTTGTCGACCATGGAACAACACTCTGCATCACTTCTTGATATTGGATCCAATGGCAAACCTACCGTGATTGACTTTTGGGCGCCATGGTGTACCAATTGTCGTATCTTTGCTCCAACGCTATATGCTATAGAACACGAATATCAAGATCGAATTAATTTTATTGTGGTGAATGGAGACGATACACGGAATTATCCATTGGTGCAATTGCTGGGTGTCGATGCGATACCACACGTAGCATTGTTGGATAGTGAGGGGGATGTAGAGACGGCATTGATCGGTCCGATATCACGACGGGTATTGCGTGCGGATTTGGACGCGTTGTTGAATCAACGACAGTTGGCAGCAGGAGTGAATTGTGGCGGCACTGCAGGGGGAATTGCGGGAGAGGCGACTGCAGCAAATACAGATGTCGCATCTCAACCAGCAGCTACCACTAGTACTAACATTGTGTGTCATGACGACTTGCCGTATAAAATGTATGATGCATTTGGATACAGGCCTGAAGACAGTCGACGGATACGCTTTCGTTGAATTACTTAACAGTACTTAACCCTGGCGAACAATATTCAATCCGACCTCCGGAAAGCTGTGGTGATCGGGGGCAAGGTAGGAGCAACAACAGCAACAAATAACTTCACCAGCACATTATTTAACAATAAAGGGTTGCTCAATGTATGGTTCTTCGAATGACTGCATCCTCAATTATTTTATTTTGTGCATGTTTTTGTGCAGGAGATTGACACGAGATTCCACGTGACGGTCCGGGGATCTAAATTAGATTTTCCCTGGAAGAAATCCTCCCTCCCTCCCCTCGCTCCCCTCTCGCCGCCGCTGCGCTGCAAGATGAGATTTTGAATTTCAATTTCCAATTTCCAATTTCCAATTTCCAATTTCCAATTCCGACCCACCCGGACCCGGAGTACTATTCTCCCCTCTACTCTCGAGTACTAGTCCCCCCCCCCCTCGCTCCTCCCTCAACTGTAGTACATCATCGCCCTCGCAATCCATTATCATAATCGGATTCGTTTTCATCACAACACATTATGGGGATAATAATCAGCCGAGTCTTCGAATCACTCTTCGGCACCAAGGAAGTCCGTATCCTCATTTTAGGTCTTGACAATGCCGGCAAAACTACGATTTTGTATCGACTGCAGAATGAAAGTGATGAGGCTGTACAGACTATACCAACGATTGGGTTCAATGTTGAGACGTTGCAGTATAAGAATATAAAGGTTGGTATTTATTTGCCGATGATTCTATTTTTGAGGCTGGTCAATCTCTTTTGTCCAATGTGGGGGGATGAGAGAGGAGACTCTCTCACGCGTCGGAGGTGCTGGCCGTCTCCATTCTTTCTCCATTCTCATTCCCTTTCTATCTCACATCTCTTTCATTCCTGCCAAAAAATTACAACGCATTTCAATTAATTCAAGTTTCAAGTTTGGGATCTCGGCGGTCAAACCTCAATCCGACCCTATTGGAGATGCTACTATCCCAACACCGATGCGATAGTCTTTGTCGTGGACTCTGCCGATGTCGAGCGCATGTCTGTCGCCAAGGGAGAACTGGCCGCCATGTTAGAAGAAGAGGAATTACGTGATTCCATACTATTAGTGTTTGCCAATAAACAAGATCAAAAGGGGGCATTGAATGCACAACAAATTAGTGATGCGTTAGATTTGCCGTTGGTGAGGAATAGACAGTGGAGTATTCAGGAGACGAGTGCATTGCAGGGAAAGGGGTTGTTTGCAGGATTTGACTGGTTGGTGTCGTGTATAAAGGGGGTGGAGGGTGCGTAATGAAGAAGTCCCTGAGAAATGGGTGTACTTTTGCGGGATGAGCTAATATTGACGTGAAAGAATGAGGGAGAAGTATCATACAAATGAAGGAAGTATTCTTCTGTGTACAAGGGGTTGGAAAAATAATCAGTGAGGATGAAGACGTAGAGGTGACGCCACACACCTTTCGTTGGCAAATGATGGGGGATGTGGAAGGCAGTGGATTTCGGTTATTCAGAAAAGTTTGTGTCGTCCAATGATGATTGACCGACTGTGCAGTTCTCTTACTTTTCATCAATTCGATGTTGTATGTTGCAGCAACGTTCTCTCAATCTAAATGGGATGCAGATGTATCGGTTACCGGCATATGAAGGAGAGAAAGATAACTACGATTTGCTTACGCTTCTGTGTGCAAAAATCATCCAAAAGTCCGAGTTTTGTTAAGAATAATTATATCGAATTGATAATTGTCTCTCGCCACAGCACACAGCACTTTGCTCTCTCTACGCTCCTTACTACACCATGTCTGCCTTTGCCTTTTCAATCATCTCTCCCAGCTCCCTATGTTTGTACAACAAGGAGGTAAAAATCAGTCACAGGCACGTAATCTCACCGCCTGAACATAACACGTTGTAACTTACCCACTCTGGTACATTTCAATCATAATATCACTCCCCCCAATAAACTCTCCACAAACATACAATTGTGGAATGGTTGGCCATTGCGAATACACCTTCACACCCTGTCGTATAGCCTCGTCGGCCAAGACATCCACCGTCATAAAATCGATGTTGTATGAGTTCAATATCTGACAGGCAGTGTTGGAAAAGCCACATTGAGGAAAGAGTTTGGAACCCTTCATGAAGAGGAGGACGGAGTGAGACTCGACGAGGGTTTGGATTCGTTCGTTGATGGAGTTGGAGGAGATGTCATCATTATTGTCATCTTCGGACATGTGCATTTGGGTTCGCGAGGAGCATCCGGGTGCTACAGCTGGGACATACGATGATGCTCCCTTGGTTAGCGACTGCTCAAACCTCTGAACCACGGAAGAGGAAGATGCAGTGGGAGAGAATGCAAGAGAGCGCGACGCTGTGGAGAGAAGGACTACAACGAAGAGGGAGATAGGGCAGTTCATGATGTCGATCGTCAAGATGAAAAGAGATGGTGCGGGGTTGACGTGGGAAGTGGAAGGTGGAGCTTGTTTTTGCGGCGAGGGGCGAAGAAAAGGGCGCGAAAACAAGGAAAAAATAAAAAATAGGGGAAAATGCAACGAAATCTTTGCTTTCTAAAGAGAGTATCGTACCATTAACCATTATCGTTACTGGAGATGGCATCATCCCCGTCTCTAGAGATACCAAAGGTATGCAGTGGAAGCGGCATTGTATAGCATAGGTGACACGAGAGTGGTCTCTAGAGATACCAAAGGTATGCAGTGGAAGCGGCATTGTATAGCATAGGTGACACGAGAGTGCTCAGCATCTTAGATTCACTCCTCACTCCTCACCCCCCGGAGGAGCTCTACCCATTTGCTTCCCAGCCCTCATGACCTCATCCACAAGCAACAGTTGGGTTGCCAATACCGTCGACAGGTGCAAACACTGTCTCTTCACACGCACATTGTCCCAAACTCCCTCATCAGCGGGAATCATCGGCTCTCCACTTGTCAAATCCAGCCCCACCGCCAAGGATCCGCCACTTTCCAACCGTGCATCCATGAGCTTCAGTATAGAATCTTGCACATCCAAACCAGAATTCTCGGCAAGTGTCTTGGGTATAATAAGCAATGCTTCCGCATAAGCCTCAACACCTAACTTGGCCCGTCCTCTTGTATTCTTTGCAACTGCTTCACGTAGATGCATCGACGCGGCCAGTTCAAACGCTCCCGCTCCGGGGACCACCGCCTGATCTTCAATAGCATTCTTCGCCGCGCGCAATCCATCACGTACTGCATCCTTGATTTGATCCAAGGTGTGCGCATTCGGACCACGCAATAGTAGCGTACAACTCTTGGCATGACGACATCCCTCGACAAACGTGAATTTGTCGTCCCCCAGTGAAACCTCACTGACCTTGTCAGCCCATCCCAATTGTGTGATATCCATATCCTCCACAGAGTGAATGGGTGATCCACCACATGCCAATGTAAGTCGTTCCATATTTCGACGCTTCGCGCGGCGCAAACATAGGATCCCCTCCTTGGCAAATATATCGAGTGACAGAGGGTCAATCCCCTTTTGATTTATCATAACAAAGCTTTCACCGTCCTTGCACACGGAACGTTTAAAGGCGACCACTTGACGGCAGCGTTCATCTAACCACTTTCGTTCACTCTCGACCAACTTCTCACGCTCCTCGGCAGAAGAATAGAAAAATCCAGATTGGACTTCCGTCTTTTCGTATTCAAATGTAACATTACATGTCATGATATGGCAATTCTTTAATATCGTGGGCATGTCTGGATGTCGTCCTCCGTGATCCAAGACAAGACCATCGACGAAACGAGAATCGGATCCAAGATCGCGTTGCATGGTCATGATTTCAATCATGTTCAAGTCCACGGGTGGACGAGTCGTGGGAGCATCACCATTGTTACCATCATAAGTAACATCGGGTAGGATGCATAGAATGGAATCGACCACCGCATCGGATATTTTCTCTGCCAAATCATGATCCAATTTAGTCTTGAGGGAGGTCGATGCAATGCAACGGAGAAGTTCTCGATCCACTACCTTTGTAGTTCCAGTCGTAGTAGGAACTTTGAATGTATCAAGGAAGGCTACGGTAGCATCGCGTGCAATATCAAATCCATCCGCGATGGCACGAGGGTGCAATCCTTCGGTGGTGTGGCGATGGGCCTGTTTGAGAAGCTCGCCGCAAAGGAGGACAGTGGAGGTGGTGCCATCCCCGGTGATTTCATCCTAAAGAAACGAAAAAAGAGGCGGCATCAAGAGGCAAAGAGTAGGAGTGATTGGGTGGAAAATATAATAATTGGAAACGAAAATAAAAAATGGAATCAATTCCTCCGTATTGCCGCAAACAACAACGCAAATTGACCACACTGATATAAATTCAAATTCAAGTTCTAATTAAATCCGATAAAATCAACCTACCTGTGCCGTAGCCGTCCTGGCAATCAAACTAGCCGTAGGATGCTGTATCTGCATTTCATGCAACAAGACATTCCCATCCTTGGTTAATTTGATTTGTCCGGCACCGCCGACCAGCATTTTTAATGTTCCCTTGGGACCTAAATTGGATTTTAGGACATTTTGCAATCCCGTCGCGGCGGCAATGTTGACAGCGAGTGCGAGATCTTTGGAAACGACCTCGGCATTGGCGGAGAGTTCTTGTAGACGGGAGGACATGTTGATTTTGTTCTTGGTTTTATTTTATTCTGTGAATGAAATGGCTACTTCGCGCGCTCTCGTGGATTATAAATGAATGATTGAATGAATGAATGAATGAATGGATGGACACGTATGATCGTGGACGGTGATGATTAGAATAGTATTGATCGATGATGGTGTGAGAAGGCTGTCGATGAAGGAGAGGATGAGAGGATACGATAGCGGCGGCGTCGGTCGGCATCGAGTTGGATTTTGTTTTTTGTGGAATGGTGTTTTTTTTTGTGTGACGGACGGACGCCAATGCTGTGAATGAAGCAACGTCTGTCCTTGTTTCTTCCGCCATCGTCCACAGACAAAAAATAAAAAATCACTGCAACACACGCGCCGGACAACAGGCACCTCGCTCGGCAGCATCGGCTGCCCTCCCCGCCCCCCCCAAGGAAGTTGTTCTGTCTTGAACTCCATATCCTATTCGTCACTAGCAGAAACAGCAGTAGCAGTTTCAGCATTCAACCGCTCCAGACTGCCGCCATGACAATGGTGGGCAATGGCAGCGGCCCGGCGCCCTCGTCCGCGGCGTGTCTTTCATCCATCTATCCCGTCAACTCGTTCATGGAACTAACCCTCTCCAATCACAACA
>JALLAX010000633.1:0-10175 GCA_036939555.1 Discostella stelligeroides
GTGGGCATCCACCATCCTCGGGGATGCAATTGCATCAGCATCAGCAACAGCAACATCATCTACAGCAGCAGCAGCAGCAGCAGCAGCAGCAGCAGCAACAACAACAACAAGCACAGCAACCATCGCACGGAATGGCAAGGGGGGTTGGTCCATCAGCACATTCACAATTCGGGGCACCTGCCCCAACACAGCGAACTGGAAGCGTTGGCGTGGCACCCTATCCTGTTGGTGCTCCTGCTACTGGTGTTGGAATGCTCAAGGGGCCTCCTCCTCATCCATCACACCAGGGGGGTGTCTTGGGAGCAGCAGCAGGAGGGGGAGGAACTAGTAGGCCAGGTGGGGGGATGGGACCACCGTCGCACCACCCCCCCCACCCCTCCTCCACTGTACGAGGACCGTCTATTCATCCTGGACCTCCACCCATATCAGCCCCTGGAGCTGCTCAGCCATCTCATTCTCATTCTTCTTCAGGTGGTGGTGGTGGTGGTGCAGCGCTATCCAGTTCTTCGTCCACGACAGTCTTGGGCGGAGGAGCTGGTTCTGGTACAGCACAGCCCATCGAATTCGACCACGCCATCAACTATGTTACGACGATCAAACGACGCTTTGCATCCCATCCAGAAATATATCGAAAATTTCTAGAAATACTACACACCTATCAGAAGGAGCAACNGACGCTTTGCATCCCATCCAGAAATATATCGAAAATTTCTAGAAATACTACACACCTATCAGAAGGAGCAACGTGGAATTAAGGAGGTGCTCGATGAGGTATCAGTTCTCTTTGCCGATCACGCCGATTTGCTTAAGGAATTCACCTACTTTTTACCCGATGCTGTCCAGTCTCAAGCGAAGGCTCAATTGGATGTGGCAGCAAAGAAGGCGGAGGATAGAGCACGCGCGCGTGAGCAGCAACAACAACAGTCGGTGGCGGCTGCGGCAGCATTAGCTGGAGCAGCGGCTGCATCATCCGCAGCGTACACCACGGGTCATGAAATACTGTCGAGTCGGAATGATGCGTCGACGACGAAGACAGCTATGGGAACGACAATGCTTCAACATCAACAACCTACCTCCATGGGTGGTGGCGGTGGTGTTCCTGACCATTCCACCATGGCGCAGCACCAGCATCAACCGCCCAATCTTCCCCCACCACCACCCGCTTCTTCTTCTACTGGAGGGAGATATGGAGCTGGTCCGACAGTACACACCTTGCCACGAAGTGAGCCCACCGTTCCTAGTCATATTGCCAAGATACCCTTTGGGGCCACAAAGGGGAGGAGTGAAGATCGGGAACGTGAAATATCTAGGGGGGCAGTGCACGGAATTGTTAGTTTTGGTCCATCGCGGCCCCCGCGACGGTGAGTGTGTGTTTGTGTTCAGTTATGGTGGTTGATACGTCATCTGTAGAGTTCATTTTACCTTCTAACGCTCTCTTTTTCCCAGCAACGAACTCAATCCAGCACAAGCCGCCCAAGTCCTTGGCCGTCCCACGACTATCCCCCTGTTGCCCTTGCAACCCATGACATCTGAATCTGCCTTCCTAGAACGTGTAAAATCTCACTTTTTACGATGCGATCTCTTCCCCGACAAACCGATTGTGAATCGCAAACAAACTCCGTACATGGAATTCCTTAAATGTTTACATCTTTTTGGCGTGGGTATTATTAATAAGGATGAATTGATACAGCTATTGCGAGGATTGTTCATTCAGGGAAACATACCCAAAAATGCTAGTAACAACTCCACGAATGTTGCGGCAACGCATGCAGCTATGGGGCTATTAACCGAATTGGAACGTGTGTTGGTTGGTCGGGGACCATTTGCTATCCAAGAGCAAACGAAGAAGTTGAAGGGAAGATATGGAGGATATCCCATTCGAGAATATGAATTCGCCAATCCTTCCATCTCGGCAGTCGTCACACCTAGTTATCGAGCGTACCCCGCCGACTATGCGTTTGACAAACTATCGGCCGAAATGGAGAAGGATGGTGAATTATTGAATTACAAATGCTATTGTGTGGCACCAGGCCGATCCAGCAATGATGGCAGGAGTGGAAAGTACTTGATGAGTCCAGAGTACTATGATGGTATTAAACTACGGAGCAATATCCACGAAGAGGTCTTGGCGCGTGTGGAAGAGGAGATACATGAGGTGGACATGGCCATTGAGCGGAATGCCAGTGCCTTGAGGGTGCTAGAGCCTGTGGCCGAAGAGGCCAAGCGTCTACGTGAGCAGGAGGAGAATGATGGACAGCCTATCGGGCGGCTGCAATACAAATTGCGCAATCGGGCTTTGAATAGCATTCATATTGGTGCAATCGCGCGTATATATGGCGACAGTGGCGAAGAGGTACTTCAACACCTATTGCGGAATCCATTGGTAGTGGTACCCATCGTGTATAATCGACTCAAGGAGAAGAATGAAGAGTGGCGCAAGGTGAAAAAGGATATGAGGAAGGAATGGAAATCGGCGATGAGTGAGAATTTTGTGGGAAGCTTGGATGCCAAGAGTGTGTACAAGCGGGAGATTGAGCATTGCTATGCTGCGGAAAGGCTCATTGAGGTGTGTCCTTCTCGCATTGTTTTCATTGCCATGGCAACTATTTCATTCGTATTGACCTTGCATTTTGTTTTCCAACAGGAGTGTGTCAGAGCCAAGACTTTCGCAAAACATCCAAACAAAATCCACAGGCATCCGGCAACAAACATGATTCTACCGGATTTCCACCTTATGAACCCTGATCCAGCGCTAGCTCTTTTTCAGCCACATTTGTCTGTTCTTGTCTCAAAAAGCATGCCACATGAACACGCTTTTGACTTGCTTGAAACATGTGTTTCCCGAGATTCGAACAAAACTAACAACAACGACTTATCGCTTCAAAAATCTTTGGAATTTATCTCCTCCTGGTTTGGCTTACCGCCAAAGGATACTCCCAAGAGCGAAAATTGCTATGCTTCCTCTGAGAATTACGCACCCGGAATGCGGGTAAGAACGGTGGTTGGCGACGGTAAAATCATTTCCGTCGCTCACTATCCAGTGTTACGATACCTTTTTAAATTTGATTATGGTATTGGCTATGTCCTGCCCGATCTCATAGTTGAACTTGTACCGACAAACGAGCTCGACACGGATGCCATGAATGATGATGATGACGATGATAACGCTTTGCATTTAATGCCAGATGACATTCAAGTTTTGTTTGGCACCGAGAAAATTTATTTGTTCGTGCGTCTTTACATCATTCTCGTCACGATGCTTTATCAGGCGAAGGATGTTGTTGATAGAAAGAATGAGGTTTCTGACGAACAAGACTTATTTGCTAGGCTTGTATCATCGCTAAAAGATACATTAACTGGAAAGATGGACGGAAAAGAGTTTGAACATGAATGCAAGAAAAACCTGGACAATGATGCTTACAACTTTGTCGCGATCCCACCACTTGTAGTGAAATGTGCAGCAGCATCGATTAAAATGTCGAAAGAAAATCATTTTCAGAATCTCTTCCACTACTCGCAGTTGAAGCTTCAGGTAAGTATTTCGATTTTGGAAGTGTGCGTGTTTTCACCAAGAAATTAAGTCATAACTTTTTACTTTCGTTTTGTTGTTAAAAGGATCTTAACCAGCAACGCAATCTTTCTCTAGAATTAACGGACGACGCGACATACCGTCTTCAAATTCAATCTTCGGCAAGTCAAGTATTCTTTGCCTACGTGCCTGCTGATGCTGAATTGCAGTTAACCAACCCGCGGGATGGCAACTATTCTGCACCAAGTTCTTCTAAGAATGAAAGAAGACCTTTCGCATCAAATGTTGAGCATGATCAGAAACGGATGAAGACTGAGGCAGAAAATGTCAACGACATTACTCCTCCATGAAAATTCTAATTCAACTTATTGAAAAAGTAATTCAACATAAGCAGTAGAAATTTTTGTTTGCAGTTCTTCTTACAGTTCTTATTTCCTAAGTCCTTGCTACTTGTAAAGATTTGTTCCTGCTGGTTGAATCAAAAACATGTGAACCTATGTGAACCCTATGCATCTCCAGTTACCAAGCGTTGCAAGTGACAACAAGGACTTGTGACAACTACTACCTCACTCTCTCTAGAGAGAGACGTTACTACCAGGCAAGACACGAGAGTCGAGTCAAATTGGCGACTTACCTAGTTACGTGAGCGAGACGTCGTAGGGAAAATCTGGCAAAATCGCTAATCTGCCTTATCTGATATGGTACTCTTTTTTGGGGAGATGGAGATACTGATTCCTATGATAAGATTGGAGCGCCGCGTCCCGCTTCCGCAGCCGACAAAATTGGCACGGACAATGGCCGGATGTTGCCCCACAGAAGCCCTCTCGTTCAATACATTGACAGAAGGTGAGCGTCTCTATTAATATTTGTCGTTCTCATGGCAATTACACGCCATGGCCTGAAAAGAGCAGATTTGCCCTCGCGAACTGGCTCGCAGTTGATATCCTTATGTTGCACCGTGACATGTGACATAACTCGAAAAAATGCGTTGGTGTTTGAGTTGATCTCATCTGTGCTCTCCGCCTACAAATCGTCGCGATGGCTACACCTTGCGCCGCTCCAAAATGTATTGGCAATGAATCCGGCCGTGGCTGGGCATTGGATAATGCTGATGCCACCGATCGAATTAAGCCGCGGAGGCCGTATACGCCGTACAATTTGTTTTACTTGTTGGAACGGGAACGGGTTGTCCAAGGGGACGAACCATCATCGATCAAAGATACAGCATTTGAAAGAGAATGCATGGTCGCTGAACGTAGTGGAAAGAGACCGGAAGATGATATTCCTGTTCCTTCACGGTACAAGAACGTTGTTCTGTTGCCGATGTGGTACGAGCCAAATCTAAAGGAGAAACGCAAGCATCGAAAGACGCATGGCAAAGTAAGTGTATCGCAAATGATTTTTGTTACGTGCTCGTCTCGATGACATCATCTCATCTTCAACTTTGACCGCGCGTTTCATTGATGTAAGATTTCGTTCAAGGATCTGACTGAAATTATCTCCAAAAACTGGGCAACGATTGATGCGGAGACCAAGGAATACTGCACGCGGGTTTCGGACATTGGCAGAAAGCGATACAAAGAGGCGATAGCTCGCTACAATGCCTCTCAGAAGATCATCATGTTGAAAAAAGAACGTGCCGCCGTAGAAAGCGCAAAGGAGAGGAAAAAGGAGGCATGCCCAAAAGTTGAATGTGATAGTCCTCCAAGGCTTCGGAAAGGAAAAAATCCATCCACACCTGATCGAATCCTGTNCAAAAGTTGAATGTGATAGTCCTCCAAGGCTTCGGAAAGGAAAAAATCCATCCACACCTGATCGAATCCTGTCGCTTCACGCCCCTGTCGTCACTCCGCCTCATTCTGGGCGCAATGGATACAGCCCAAGCGTCCCTAACACTCCTGCCTCTTTTTATCATTATGGTCCTCCGCCTCCAATGCCACCGCCTATGCCGCACTCTCAATCTCAATCACATCGTCATTCTCATGGCCAGGTTCATCACTGGATGCCCATGTATCGTCATCATCACCAGCAACTTGTGCAACAACCCCATCAACACCATCAGCCCCATCAGCCTCCTTCGATTGTCTACCATCCCGCACCAGCTATGCAAAAGATGAACAGTAAGTGCAGACAGACGGCGATTCCAATGAAGAATAATAAAGGTGAACACTATGGTGGACATCCGCTGGTACGTCCGGCAGATATCGCAGTTTCGAGTAGGAACATCAACAGCTGCGTCGTGGATGACGAGACGATTTCCGATTGCAAGACCTATCCTCTGTACTCTGATGATCGGAGTATGACCCACGATGAGGCCATGCGAATATGCTCGTTAATGGGGTCTCCTGGTAAAAAATGTTCCCAGGAATCACCGGCCAATGATCTTCTCCAAAATGTTATGAGTTTTGATTTTGAGGATCATCACAGTCTCTCTACCGAACATGGTGACATGAACAGAGGTATTGGTTGCGACAGCCTTCTTGATGAAGTCGATGCTGAACATTTCATGAATGATCAAGGTGCAAAGCATGATAACATGTTGGATTTAAGCGAGCTGTTGCCGCTGGAGCTGGGTGAAGGGGACGCGTTCACTGACCTTTTACTTTAATCCTAGAGCTGGTCGTCGATCGTAGCCCCGTGTGATTTCTTTGTTCAGGATACATAATTAATTAATTCAAGTCTCATGCACTGCTTTCTGGTCAATTCTTCGTCTCCCAGCACAAAAGCCTAGTACTTTGATGTTACCATTTCTGACACAAAAAGATTAAATCAAAGGCATTGATGAAGTGCTATTACTGTCTTGCCTCATTTGAATCTGTTTTTTATGCGTGATGCTATATGCTAAACAAACTTCTATCGCCAGCGAGTGAATTGACTTCATCGGCATCCTTGAGCTTGCATTCCTCTTTGGCTTACAACATAGCAAAGTCGGCAACACAGCTTACGTAGCAAAGTCGGCACACAGCGTACGTAAGCAAAGTCGGCAACACACTACTTGATAGTTGATAGGTATGTTCCGCGGCGAGCTGTTGGCTGTCTATTAAGCAGCCGATCGTGTTTGTTGGTGCCTTTCATGCAGTGAATACTAGCTGTTATGTTATGTTCATGTCACAGTAGCCAATACAACAATGACTTGCCATTTATCAAGCCGAATGTTCACGGACGGCATAGTACTAGCCAAATCACAAACAGCAAGAGAAGAAGGAGAAAGAATCCTAGCCATTTTATGAATCGTTGCGCATGTTGATGTTTTTGTTGTTGATGATGTTGCTGAGTAGGTATTGTTAAATTCCGATGAAATTTATTGATATCATTCGATCCGGTGTAGGCGTAGTACAGTTGGATAGGTGAGGAGTATACTCCATGGATGGTTCCAGGAGTCTCTGGTAAAGCGGACGATAATAATGTTTCTTCGTTGGCTAGTCTTATTTCAGTGCCGANTGGTTCCAGGAGTCTCTGGTAAAGCGGACGATAATAATGTTTCTTCGTTGGCTAGTCTTATTTCAGTGCCGAGCTTTTTCTCGGATAAAGTAGCCGGAATAAAACATGCACTCGTTTCTACGTGAGATGAGTTTGAAGCCTGATTCACTATTTGGTTGCAATATGTCTCCAATATTTCTCCCCGTCGTAAGTAGTACTTTTTCTGTATGTTATTCCCAAATATTGATCGCGTTTGATTGATGTCATCGTCGGCATCAATGCAGTTAGGAGGTGATAAGCAATCTCTTGACAGGACAGTACTTTGCCAGCGAATATTAGATGTTATAGCCGTTCTAGCAGAAGTAGAGATGGAGTCGTGGCGGGTTGCTGCTTCACCGTACACTGGATCTGTGTGCAGAGAAAAAGATCTCGCAACGGGTACTAACAAGAAATTCGAGTAATAATTTTCATCTTCGCTTAAACTGTTCGATGAAGAGGATGAGATAGATTGATCATCCCTCTTGGCGAGGCTGTCAATGACATCGTTCTGTTGATTGCCATCCAATTGCTGCATCATACTCTCACTGCGTTCTCTCGCTTTCTATTTCTTTCTTTTTTGATCAACAAGACGAAGACCTCTTACGCCCTTCTTTGCCACCCGACGCGTATCAACCTATGGTAAAAATCGAGCGAGTGGTGGACTTTGCTGTTGCTGCATGCTTGCAGATTGCAGATTGGATTGCTGCCTACGAATTGCTGTTGCTGAATTGCTGCATCTTCATCTGGGTACTGGGTACGTAAACAAGTACAATCGTACACAATGATACTTCCACTCCCATGCACATCATGGCCGCGAGGTAAAACCATAATAAGAGGAAAACCTAATATTATTGTTGTCTGGTATTGTTCTCGTCGCCATGATGTGGTGTTGTGGGTAACTGGGCCCGTCTACCATACACGCCATCCAGGTGACGCAATGCAATCTCTCTTCGTTCAATTCGCTGATCCGTAAGTGATGTTAAACAGCAGTATCTACCATTTACCGAATCAGAAACATTCTAAACTACCATGATCACCTCGCGGGGAGACGGCGGCACCGCCAGCAGTAATGATAGAGCAGCTCCACCCCCAGAGCATCGCAGACAATCTATCAACTCAGATAGTGGAAAGATTAGCATGTTCTCTGCCCGGAGTGAAACTCCATCCCTCGCATCGGCATTGGCGCAGTCGGTCCGTCATCATTCTCGAATGGTGGATGGCGAACAACGACCTCCGCAGCAGCAGCAACAACAACAAAAACAACAACAAAATGAACCTGAGATGCTGACGAACGCGAATTATTTAGGAATTAAATCCAAGGCGAACGTATGGGAATCTCACACCGCTCAGAGGGGATCTATTTTATTGTCGACGAGGCGTCCAAGTTTGGAGGATACGGTAGTAACAGGAAGTTCGGGACTGAGAGTGACCGGTAGCGGTAGGTCCTCCTTCCGGACGCAGCAATTCGAGCGAGTGGACCCATTCAACACAAGGAATGGTGGCGACCGTGAGTTCGTTGAAGCATCCGAAAACGACAATTACTACTCCTCTTGTGGACCGAGACGGTCGGCGCAGGTCGCCGGCTGCAATGTTTCCTTCAACAATTCAACAATTCCCAATGGCAGAGACTTACCTGGCAGTAGGAGCACTAGACGTACTGCGCCTAGTAATGTCATCACACCTCCACCCTGGGCATCGCACTTATTCTCTACCCAAATGCGTCATTCGTCGCAAATACCAATGCTTTCAGAATACAACAACGTGGAATCGCGTCTCGATTCATCACACCGAATATTTTCTCCGCTGAAAAGCCTCCGTCGCAATGATTCGTTTTTTCGAATTATTGTGGTAATGCTCTGCTTTGGCCTCTCATTGATGTTTGCTATCTTCTACGGCGAGGGAAAGTTTGGATTAGCGCTCACGAATATTGCGTACGACCTTAAAGTTACGCACTTGTACGGAACTACCAACACCACAGATCCCAATTTGCAAGAACTAGTATCGAAGGGAGAATTAGTATATCCTGAATGGTGGGAAAATCAAAAAGGCATACCAAACATGCGAGTGAAGGGTATTCAATTCAGTGCTGCCTTGGAAAATCATACAGCCGACGTGAGTAAGCCGCGCCCCCCTGGCCGTGTAGACACACCATTTTTCTGGTTCACTCCACGAAGTAGGGGGAATGTCATTCGAGCAATCATGTCCAACTGTTTTCATCTAATCGAGGCAAGTGGGTTTGGCAAAGATAATACGCAACCAGTGAGTTCTCTCCCTCGGATTGTTTCTACGGTTTCACTTCTATGACATTAGATGACTTCTTTCATCATCACTCTATGTGGTGCCATTCGTATCACCACACAGTTCCTTTTAGTCCAAGAGAGAGAAGGACGAAAGTTTGTCAACGTAGACTTGTCAACAATGGAAGGATTGTCGCGTGCAAAAGATTTGAAGTTGGCATCGTCGTGAGTGATCGTCCATTGATATGATTATATTTTTTATGGTTGATAGATCTCAATTTCAATATACGACACAATAGCGGCATCCCAGACGTGATCATCTCGGAGGATATTCATAGCATATTAGACATCTACGACAGTCAAANACAATAGCGGCATCCCAGACGTGATCATCTCGGAGGATATTCATAGCATATTAGATATCTACGACAGTCAAAACCGTGTAATTATGTTTTCCGTCTTTCGTCATCCTTTGGACCGAGCCATGTCTCAATATTACGCGGACATTGCATCTGATCCTGCGGTGGCAGGTATGCCTTTACAGCAATATATTCGATCCAGCGAGGGTCACTTGGAGAATAATCGGTTAACAAGGTATCTCTCAGGGCGGTACCATGGGGATTTGAGAGAAGAGCATTTGGACATTGCACGTGAATTTTTGAGACGAAAGTTTGTTGTGGGCTTGGCTCGCGATTTGCCAACCACAGCTGAGTTGTTTTCGCGTGTCTTTGGCTGGCGCAATGCCACGGACATTAGCGGGTCAGAACGTGCCGCTCAATGCTCTGATGTCATTTTTCACGAATTGGCAGCAATGACCAAACCTTCTTTAGAGGAAGGAAGTGAGGGCTGGAAAATGGTTATGGGTCAAAATTGGTTTGATTTGAAGCTGTATGAATATGCTGAGCATTTGTTTCAGTTACAAGTTGATCATCTGAAACTGAAGAGCTCGG
>JALLAX010000635.1:0-10108 GCA_036939555.1 Discostella stelligeroides
GTTGATGGTGAGAAGATGGAGAGAAGGATACCAGAGGAGGAGGAGGAGGACGCTGATGGATACGAGGACAATGATTGCACAACGGATGTTGTCAGTGCCGTCGATGATACAGGAATATCAAATACTGAGCGTTTTCACTTTAGGTTGGATACATGAGACACAGCAACATTATTTGTCCTATCTGTATTACTTAATTTGTACTCTTCAATATCTGTGAAATAGCATTCGTCAATCCCAATCGATGCTCTAAATCTTCAAACATAGTCATATTGCTAGCACCCTCGCCCAGCTCTAGCAGTATCTACTGTCTTTCCAATAACCAATCACCAACTCTGTCACAAAAGACGCGGACGAGAGCAAACAAAACAAGGCGGAATGAAGAGCAAAAATACAATTTCGCGCCAAAAATATGAAAAATCATAATCCAACGCCACGCCACGTGCACTTCTACACACTTCAACATCACACAAGCACAAGACTGAGAACTGCTTCAACGATGACGATGAAGTCTGGTGAGATCTCCTCTACCATAACAGGCACGCCTCCGAAGAAGAAGAATGCCGCTTCGCAGTGGTCAAAGCGGAATAGAATTACCCACCCGCTACTTGGAATGGAGGTGAGTGCAGATGCATCCACGACAACGCCAAGAACAATAAAGCATCCTGCCGATGAGTCCAAGGGAGAGGTGTTGTTTGGATACAATACCCCACCCCGACACTGCGACCCCAGTGTCGTCACTCCAGCGCTAACTACTTGTTCACCAGATTCACCTGCTTTGGTAGACGCTCTAAAAATGGCAGCTCGACCGTCACCATCCCGTAGTAACAATACTGTGTGCAAACAAACCGGCTCGGCCGAATTGCCACAGACATCGTACAGCAGCTCGATTGAAGCGATGGCCGCATATGTGGAAGCTTCTCGTGTTTCCCAGCGAAAGAGTATCAAAAGAATGCACACCACGAAACATAAAAGAGGCAATGGTAGTGATACAAGCACAAGCAGTAGTTCCGTAGTTGGCATCAACAAACAGTCATCCTACTCAAACTCCACCAACAAGACTCTCTCGGCATCGTCCATGGCTAGTAATGCCAAAGCTGCACGTCCTGTTCGCACTCCAAAGAGTCCATGGATGGTTCCGATCATAATCGTTGCATTCTGTCTGCTGAGTGAAGTTTTTCTTGGGGTGCTAGTGTTCTGCTTGAAAGACTCCGTGACCGTGACCGTTGCTAGTCAAGGGACAGCGGAAATTTCAGATTTACATCTCCCTCCTCTCAGCTTCGTTAGTATTTCCCCACTTCACAAGGATGAGCTTATCGGGGAAAAGAATGTTGAGACAAATGTCAAGAGTGCAGAACTAGAACAACACGCTGATGAAACAGACTCAATAAGTCAAGGGAGTAGGAGTAGCGATCTCGAACCAGACGACGAGTACATCATTCTGATTGAAAGGAATTCTCAGAGCGAGACCGACAATATTTATCAATTCGCAGAATTCAAGAAACTGCAATCGCTGCTGGAAGAGGGATTTGATGGATTGAAGACACCCATCATGAAGAAAGATGGACAGCTGAATAGAAAGTCGGTGGAATCTACGTGTGGAAATGTTTGGGTTATCGCCAATGACTACATGAACAGCGGCGGAGCTAAAAGTGACATTGAAACAGAGCCAATTCTCAATAGAGAATTGTTACCAAAGAATTCATCTTCTGATTTAGTACCGATACCCTGGGAGTCGTTAGCATTAGATGCCCAAAATTGTCTCGGTGGGGCAGGATTAGCGTTCCTTGACAAGAATGACTTGGACATGGAGAGGCTACGTTTGTCAACCCAGATTTTTGATCGATTGGTAAGTATATTGGAACATAATATTATTGATAGAGTTTCTAGCAAGCGACCTAATTCTTTGGCGCTTGGCATGATTTGAAAGTCAACAGTACGACCCTTCGATCCAGATGTAAGGGCTGGACTTGGCACTTGTCTATTGATCCAAGGTATATTCCACGAAGACGACAAGTCTACGAGAACGAAAGCGAAGAGCCCTATGCAGAGTTCTCTTTTGTCGCTAGCGACCTACCATCTCAAAGTTGCAGCATCCCTTTCTTCTTCTCCGCAAAGTGTAGGTGTAGGGTTGGGACGTGATGTTGCAATAGCTCGCCACGGTACAACCAAGTCTGAAGACGAACATGCTTCCTATCATGCCGCAATTCTCCACAATCTTGCTCTGGCTTATTTGGCCGTAGGCGACTCTGACAGCTCCGTTCTTTTTCTGCTACAAGCTGCGGCGATACGACGAGACAATTCACCTGGAAACGATACGAAACCGTACTGGAATGCCCCGGATGATGTGCTGAAGGCGGCCGAACTCAAGGCTCTATTAGTTGCGGCTAAGCCAAACTGGTCACTCCCGACGAAACAGAAGGGTACGAGGACTCCGTTTTTGCCTCAGCGTGCTACGAACGTGGAATAGAAAAAAATTGACAACAGCAACCATCTATCACTAAGAATACAAATACAAAGGACGTTCGTTGTTCTATACAGTAATTATTCACAGTAGCTGATGAAAGGTGAACAATGACTTAAAAGACCGATGTCTAAATATCTATCACAAAGACCGTTGACTCTATTTTTCTGCCAGTTCCGTCTTCATCAATGGAGTCAAATACTCAGCAACAGATAGAGCAGCAATTGCAATGTCGATTGTAGCGATGTCCTTAGCCTCCTCTCCGGTGGCGCATAACTTGGCAACGCGTTCCTTCACCGTGACGTAATCAGGATCCTGCGAAAAGAAATAGGGCATGGCACCAGGATGCCTCGCTTCCAGTACCGCGACATTAGCCTCATCCTCTTCATCGGGCATACTGTGCCGAAAAAGCTCATTGCCATCCGCATCGCATACCTTGGCGTAAGATTTATCACCGCCACATCTATCCGCTTGGACGGACACCTCCTTGCCAGTCTTGGTCTTGATTGTGAACTTAACTTTATCGAAATCAGTGAACTCTTTTCCGGATGGACCGGGCAAAGTCTGACAGCTCGAAAACTCCTTATCCACCGTAACACTGTCAATGTTATCCACAGTCACATCATAGAACGATGCCAACAATGCCAATTCGTGAATCGCCATGTTTTTCAACATTCCCTCAGCGTTGCGTTCGAAGCATTCGCCCAAACTTGCGGCGTTGTTCTCGTAGGTGTTATTGGAAACGAAGGTAACGTGCGCTCCTGTGGTAGATGCCGCAAATTCTCTCGCCTTGGCGACGTACTTGCAAACATTTTTATTGTATCCCATGCAGATTTGAACGTTGGCATTGGCGGCTTGCTCCTTCATCGCGATGAGCTCAGCGACAGTGGGTGCACCTGCGTAGGGCGTAGGTGATAATTTGTCACAATGAAATTGAGATATCGACGTCAAAGTACATGCCTAAGGGGACGTATGCCACGAAGAAAACCACAACTCACCAGGTTTCTCGAGGTAAATGACAGAGCACCCAGCCGCAATCGACTCTCCAAGCAGTCGCGGATTGTCGGCAGTCCGTCCAGAAATGAGCGCAAGACGTTTCACCCCCTCGGCTATGGGAGGGACATCTGCCAGCGACTTGTGGAACTGAACATCGGGGTACTGTTTCATGAACTCGGCGAATTCTGGACCGCCCGGTCCGTCTGCACCAGGCCCAAGAAACCAACCCTCTACGATGTGACATAGTTTGGCCGAGGGACATTCACCGCCAAGCATTTGCACGGCGTGATACCAGCCCATTCCACGTAACGGGGCGCCACATCCAACGAGGATGACTTCGGCTTGATCTGCTGCAATGGACATGATGAATGAAGATGTTGTTGCAAATGAATGGAAAGTGATGATCTATGATCTAATAATTATTTCTAGTTTTTATGCGTTCGTGCCGTGGGTTCCGATGAGGTAGGTTCCGATCCGAGCCGAGCTGTGCCGGTGGTGGGTGGATGATTGATGGCGTCGTGGGGTGTGCGTCCTTGACGCACCAACTGGCGGGTGTCAAGTCCGGATCTTTTGGTTCAAAGCTTCGTTGATGGAGTAAAAAAGTTCAGGAACCGTCGAGAAAAAAGTGTGTCGTTGACAAAGCTCAGAAATTGGATCGGCAGAGACCCTGTGACGTGTTTTGTTCATAAAAAACGCGCCATCCATCATCAGCTGTGATCATGATAGAGATGATACCTAGGGTCCTCCCGATCTATCACTATCAGATCAGAATCTACCCGACGAGTATTGCAGGTGGTACTCACCTTGTCGGAAAGAGCGGCACTTTCAGTCCGAAATACATCATTTTACCACCGATTTTTATTTAAGAGTTCATATTATAGAAGTTCATGGGGTAGCTCACACTGCCATTTTATGTTTAATTGAGCAGATCTGTGTTCAGGTTCAGATCCATCACAGCTCTGCCAACAACATGGTATTGATGTAATCTGCATAAATGCTCGCAAGTGCTGGTGAGTTTCCGTCTGCATCAAAACTACTAGTATGATCCTCAATTTTTTCAAGAGAATATTCAGCATGCAAACCTGACGCAACCCCCAACAATTGCCTACGCAACCGTTCGGCAAGAACTACTCTATCTCCCGTATTTTCTTGTCGCGTAGCCATAAGCAGCTTGTCTTGCTCTCTGGTGGCAAGTCGCTCCCATGCCGTAGACGACAAGGAGGATAATGATGTGGTACCATTGCTTTCCGACTTCGGCAAGTAGGTGGTAGATGAAAATGTGCACGCCAAGGATGAAAGTAATGATTGTTTGTCGCCATAGAATTCGTCATAACCGATGTTATCACTGTTGGCCACTATCGATGTTAGAACTGCCTTCCATTCTTCCTTGCATTTGCGTAATTCTCCAGTCAAACCCTTGCGTTTGTGCAAGGAGCATGTACTTCGAAGTGAAGCTTCTAATGATACTATTTTTTGACGTAGCTGAAATAGGGTTTGAGATGAGATGATTGGATTGCTTCCTCCCTCTGATGCGATCACTGTTTTTGCTGTATCATCATCATCAACATACCTTCCTTTTTCGTTTTGTAACCATTCGTGTAGAGATTGTCCCAAATCTTCCAAAAATCGTTGAGGTGAGATGACCTCAATTGTTGGGATGGTGAAGTTGTGTTCCTGCAGCTGTTCATCAGTATCAGCAGTCGTGATATTGGTGGCTGTTGTGTCTGTTGCATTCATATTATCTGCGTTTCCGTCGCCTCCATCTGTATCCACTCCTATCTGTGCTGCTTCATCCTCATCGTCTTCTTCCCTCTTCATATCGTTCTGATTTACCGTCTGCTGTTTCCTGGCCGCACGAGATTTCTTCTTCTTCCTCCCCCCTTCTTTCAGTTGCTTGATCCGTCCCCTCCTCCTTCCATTCGATCGCTTCGAATCATCAAGGAAGCTTCGTATTATAGAGTTATGAGCGACACTATCGATATTGAATGGGACTGCATTTCGATTTTTCTTCCCTGCCAAGCGAACTGCATTACGACATCGATAGGTTAATTCTTGATCGGCAGTGATGAGTACAATGTGCGATGTAGACGACTGGGGTGAAGCTAGCAACCATTTAACATCCCTTGCTATGATATCATCTGCCTTGACCCGGGGTCCTGCAAATGACACGCACATCGCGGCAGTATCACCATCATCTATTTTCTTTGCTGTTATATCATTTCCGCCATGATAGTAGTTGTGATCATGAAGTAAATGAGCTGTACTCTTCCGTCCATGATCGACCACCACTACCGTCCGGCCTTTGGCATAATTTCGTAGCGATGTCCACACCATTAACCTGTCCAATAAGTCGGCATGATCTAATTCAAAGTTGGTCTTACCGCGGACATTCTCAAGATCGATGACAATTGCAATATTTGGATTTTTTGTTACTGCTAGCATTCGTCGGGTAATGTCTGGTATTGTGGATAAATCTGTGGATGTTCGTTTTGCCGAAAGACATGATGATGTCTGACTTCGTTTCTTGGCATTGATGTGGGTCGTCGGTACAACATGGAATGCATCGACTGCAATAATAGTAACGAAGGTGCCATCGTGCCTAATCGATGTCATTGTTGCGAAATGTAGCAACGAGATGATGATGACGACGACGATGACGACGACGACGATGTGGACATAATAGGGTCTAACACGAACGTGAGTGGATAGCATTATGTTTCGTGCCAAATGTAAGAGTTTGCCAATATCAGTATCGTGCTTGGATGTTCACCCCATGCAGCCAAAACAGAAACTAATCAAACATGGTGAGATACTCTAGACATGTATGGTTAATATCCATGAGGTGGCTTAGTGGCCCCTAGAGAGAGATAGAACACTAGAGAGAGACACGGTGATGATGATAGATGGTGAATGGTGAATGGAGATGGTGATGTTGATGGTTATTGGTGATTGGTGATGGTGATGACGTGATGGGGTCCACGCGTAAGTAGATACCTACCTCTCTCTCTCTAGAGAGAGATAGAGAGATGCCTCTGATCTAGAGTCCTCCACGCGGAAGGTAGCACCACAAAATGCCTGTGCCGATCTTGCCGATGCCGATGCTGATGCGAGATGCGATAGAGCGATAGGATAGGAGGTATCGTACTACATGCGATCCATCGACTGAGACATCACTCGCCGCCCTTTATTGTATTTGTAGTATCTAAAGATTGCAGTAGTAGATATGATCGGCGCATCATCAAGGAAAGCCTTGTTCCTCGCTGCTTTTTGCAGCATTATACTAGTATTCACTTCGTTATCATGTAGCACTGCGTTCATCGTGCGGCCGCGAACATCAACATTGGTGGTAGCTTTGGCAGAGAAGACGACGCACGCATCGCACTACTTTCTCTTGACGTCATCATCCACAGCAGCGGCACCAATATCGAGGAAGCAATTCCATCTACACCAGCAACAACGCCGCCGTTCTGATAATTCAATATCTCCAATATTCGCATCCGCTGCTCAATCAGACAATCATGATTCTTCGTCATCAACTGCATCCACAACAGAAGAACAAGACAAAATGACTAAAAAGTCATCAACACAATCGACAACCACGAACAAGGCATCATCATCATCCTCCTCCTCAATATCCTCCACTACAGTCAAGTATTTGTTTGAAAACTACAATAAACCAATTGTACTCCTCGGTTTATCATCATCACCAGCCAATAATGAGTTACAACGACTGGCACTCTCCTTGAGTGGTGCATTGGTGGGGAACAATTCAAAGAAATTGCAAGACACTTTGGATAGACTGCAAAGGAGTCAGGGAGTGGGATTATTGGGTGATGATGATGACGACGATCATGATGAAACGAGCAATACTAGCCATCCACTATCAACTAATAATGCAATCACGGGAATTTCCCTATCGACAATTGGACTGGACGAAGAGGGACCATTTGTCTTGGATGCTGAACTCATTCGTGACCTCATTCGTGAAAAGACACTATCTCTCACCACTGGTGTAATTGTCATTGATTTCAATCATGCTGCTTTTGCAGCATCAAAAGAATATGAAGTGGATCTAATTAGGGCATTAGGCATGGTAGCAAAAGAATTGTATGAGGATGAAAAACTCTTGTCGGTATATGTCAATGTTCAACCAGAAGATGGAATCATGAGTGACCATGTCAAGGAACGGAAACTCATGATCGAAAAGGAGGTATTGATCCCTTTTTCAGATTATGAACTGTGCATAAAAAATGAGGGAGCGGAGACAAATAATACAAACTCGGTGGAGAAGAATAGTTCGTCGACTTCTTGGAAGGATGTGGAATGGGAGCTGCAACGCATCATTGCGCGTGCCCTCCTCCCACCACCGGTCGTGGGTGGCACTCGAAGCACCACACCGAACAATAATGCAGATATAACCATGGGAAAGAACACCTTCTTCCTTAGTCTGTCGTTTCCGCAAGTGGAGGATGCCTCTCCATATATCGAACGAATGTGTCAAGATGTAGATTCGATGGAGTATCGGGTCGATTTGTTATCGGCGGCCAAAGATTATGTATCGATGAAGAATGCTGACTCCTGCGACACGGATGATTTAAGATTTGATATTCTCTATCAGCAGCAACGGTTACGTGCACTCTGTCGACCACATGCCCAACGGTGAGTGAATAGTGTTTGGTTCGCCTTTGTTGACAAGAAAGTAGTATACATCGTACTCAACCTACCTTATACTTTCTTCAATCAGTGCACCAGCTCTACCGTTGGCAGGTTCCGGTATCATCGACGATGCCCTGCCGATCGTGTACACCGTACGCACTGCCCACCAGGCTGGGACGTGGCCCGATGACGACGGTGGTATTCGGTACATGTTCCAACTGTTAGAATTGGGATTGCGTAGTGCCGTGGAGGTATTAGATGTAGAAAGTGCGTGGGACGCTACGCTTACGGATAAATTGCTACGCAAGGCAAGGCAACGATACACATCATTGATATTGGGAAGTCATCACGTAGTGGGTACCGAAGTCTCGATGGAGGAGGCCATTGAACTCTTCCGACAATGTAGGATGAAGGATCGTGCCCATGGAGCAAAGGTTGTACTCAGTATCAACTCCAATGATAACGATGAGGATCAACTGGCTTACAGGGCATCAATGGCGGCATCCAAGTTGGACGAACCGGAAATACCCAATATTGGACTGATACTCGGCGAGGATGGATCGTATTCTCGTATACTCAATCCGCGCTTCACTCCCGTTACACACGAATGCTTGCCCTCCAAGGCGGCACCGGGCCAATTAACCGCAGCCGAAATTATGGCTGCTCGTGTCATCACTGGATTGGTCCCTACCGAGCGGTATGCCATTTTGGGACATAATATTGCGTACAGCGTCAGTCCACAAATGCAGGGTAGTGCCTTCGCTGCCGTAAAGTTGCCACATAGTTATTCACGTGCTGACGTCGAGACAGTCGAGGAGTTCATCGAGGGGCCAATATGGAATGATGAACACTTTGGTGGATGTTCCGTGACTATCCCACACAAGCAGAACATTATTCCGTATGTAGATGTATTGACAGATGCGGCGAAAGAAATTGGGAGTGTGAATACTGTAATTGTGAAGAAGGATAAGTTCGGAACGAGAGTATTGATCGGGGACAATACCGATTGGAGGGGAATATACAATCCTTTGCAGCGTAGACTTGGGGAGGGTGTAAATGTAAAAGTTGGGAAAGTGAAGGGCAGCGGTGCTACTACTGCTACTACCCAATATGCACTGATTCTTGGCGGTGGAGGCACGGCACGTGCTGCTGCCTATGCGGCCTCGAAGTTGGGTCTCGAGCGCATTTATTTTAATCGTACCCCCGAGAAGGCCATGGATCTAGCAACCGAATTTGGTGGCATTGTGGCGTCAAGTCTTGAAAACAATATNTTGATGCCTATTACAAACCATACAACAGGGCATTACTCCTCAAAGCATCTGAAAAAGGCTGCGATATCATACGTGGTTCTGAAATGTTATGGGAACAGGGAGTGGGACAATTCGAATTGTGGACTGGTCGAACGGCCCCCTACGGTGTCATGAGGAAGGTTGTATTGGAGAATTGCTTACCAAAGGATGACGATGAGGAGGAGAAGAAGTAGATTGCATTATTTAAAAAAGAGTGGTATCAACATTATATATTTACAGACGACCAAGCAAAGCAAAAAAACTTCGAATCTTTTCAAGGCACATGATAGGTTGTGTTGTAGCTAACGGAACGTCGATGCTTCAAGGTTGTCTCTGCTGCTACCGCTGCTGCCGCAATTGTTGCATCTGCATCCTGTGCAGTGTTTCCCGCGACTGGTGCTGCATTTGGCAATCCTTCACTTCCCATAATGGTGGGTACTATCGTAGGCCACCACCGTTTTGGTTGATTAGGGACAACACTACTCTCTTCTTTCGTTACAAGCGAAGGCATTTCAATCTTCTCATTATTACTATCATGATGTTCTCCTCCCCCCAAGAGCACTGTATTGTGTGATAGTCGACTAGCATCAATTAAGCCCTGATCAATCCTTCTATTATTATAATTTGTAGGATTATGCCGTGAAGATGAAATAGAAGGAGGGGGTGTATAATAATATGTACTAGCACCATGATAACTAGTATCGCC
>JALLAX010000636.1:0-10270 GCA_036939555.1 Discostella stelligeroides
CATCACATCTCTTTTCCTACAGATGACATCCCGTCGTCGGGCACGATGGCTTGCACGGTGAATCATCTGCCATCATGGGTGTCATCCAATTATTGCCCTGGTCAGCATTGTACTGTCCCATCACGCAATTGCCAGGCTTGGAGTATCTACACACCTGAAAACGGCATGTTTCTCCATTACTCATGGTCTTGGCGCTCTCTCCGCAACCAATGTATCGGGAGGCATACCATATACTCTGGGTCAAGTGGGCATTGGCATTCCATCCCCAGAACTCTTCATTGTCCACGAAACGCTTGGTAATGCGATCGGCGGGGTACAACTGTCCCCACACGCCACTGCCCTTGTTCTTGGCCAGATTCTCTCCGTAATCGGATGCATCGTGATGTATCCCCTCGTCATTACAAGTGGACAGCAGTCGCTCGGCATAATCCCGCGCATCGGCCTCGAGACTCGCGCTCCATCGCAAATGCCGATAACTCTTGTTGCAATACTGTCCATTGTAACATCGAGTGTGCCAATCCCGACGACGATAATCGTGGGCCCACCACCATTCGCAGTCTCGTTCGGACATGTTCGATATCCAATCATGTCCAATCTTGAAATCATGATTGATGGACGAGATGAAGGCCCCCCCCTCGAGGAGCTGTTGACCGTCCACGATGAGATTGTAATATCCCTGTCCATGCTTACAGCAGATTCCGTCCAAATCACTAAATGACAAATTGTAGTCTCCCGGTGGCAAACAGTCCTCGATGGCCTTGACCGAGTTGGAGGGTACAATTTCACCCATCTTCATGACCACCGTGCCACCACTTCGAGTAATCTTCCACGACGTCTCTTGGCCGTACTTGTCCACCTTGGTAGTGACACGGACGCGATGTCCTCTTGATCCATTGGATAGAGTGCACGTCCCCTGGGGTACCTTCATGACCGATTTGACCTTGGTGCACCATTGATTGGAGTTACTACTTCCACTACCACTACCTCCTCCCGAGGTGTTGGTGGTGGTGCTACCATCAATCCTCGAGCTGACCGGTGCCACATTAATGGTAAATGCCTTATTGCTCCACGCGCTCTTATCACTGACAATCTGTCCACTCAACTCTCCATTCAAATAAATCTTGAAGAACCCACAACCATACACATCGGGATTGCCGGGACACATGCCATTCCCACCCTGGTCGGAGACCACCACCTCGTAGGTACCGGAGGGCAAACACCATTTGCCGCTGTAGTTGCTCGAGTCGGCATACCGGGTGTTGGCCGGCGGACCCTTGGCCACGGCGTAGTTGTTATCGAGAATCTTCCATGAGGTTTCGTATCCGTATTGGTCGGTTTTGAGCACGACCATGACGGAACCTTCGTTGGAGGCGCAGGAGGTGGAGGCGATGTGTCGTCCGTGATCGTACCCCTCTTCATTGTCGTCNGGAACCTTCGTTGGAGGCGCAGGAGGTGGAGGCGATGTGTCGTCCGTGATCGTACCCCTCTTCATTGTCGTCGAGTGGGATGTAGTGGTAGATGGAAGAGGAGCCACCAAGGAGGTCGGACCCCTCGAGCTGGATAGTGAAGTGAGATGAGATAGGATGAGACAGAAAGAGAAATGATGAGATAATGAGATAGTTCGTTGGGGGTGGCGCTAGTCAAAGGAAAGACAACATTATTGGCGAAACTCTACGAATGGAGTAAAGTGTCACGTCACGTACCAAGACGGTATTAGGATCAGGTGCATATTCTTCGGTAACCGGAACATCATCTTCCTCCCAATAATACAATCCCGAATCCAAAATGGGATCTTCCACGACATTTCCCAGTATGTCAATGTCGGCATACAACTTGTCATCGTCATTATCGGAATTTTCCAAATTTCGATCAGTGGCATTCTTCTCTTTTGGAAGAAGGCTTCGTTGGTGATCCATCATCCTCGTTATTCCCTCTTCGGAAGGAGGAGGGAAGTGTTCTCTCTGATCCCCCAATTCTTCGATTCCATGTCCAACAACTTCTTCTTCTTCCTGCTCAGTATTCATTGATGATGATACTTGGCCGCGGAGTGATGATGATGATGACGACGACGATGATGATAATGTCAACGAGGCGCCAACGCCAGTGGAGAAGCAGGCAGTGGCTGCTACTGCTGCCATGGATACTATTATTGCAGAACTGCTCTTCATGATTATTGCTGACAAGAAAGAATGGTAGTATTAGTAGTAGTAGTAATTGTTGATAGCAGTCTCTCGAATGGGGAACTGAAACTGAATTCTCTCTAACTCTCTAACTCTCTCCCTTCTCTTTTGTGATATTATGGCCAAGCAGTGAGTTGGTATAGTCCGACTAATGAACAACGATGACGATGATGGAACAACAAGGATGAAGTACTCTCTAGAGAGAGTAGTATCAGTATCAGAGAGGCTGATTCTGATTGATTCGAAGTATGATATAATTGTTTTGTGAGAGGGGAACAGAGAGTAGTGTAGTCGTAGAGTAGTGTGTTTCGATACGAAGGGCGGCGCGCGGCGTGGGGTTGGATTTGCAAGCAGTAGTAGGGGGCCGGTGGGAGAAAAAAGAAAATGCAAACGCCCCATTTCCCAGAAGAGATGGACGGAGTGGAGACTTGAGAATCGCCCAAATCTTTCCTGAACGGACGTGACACTCGAACGTATTCCTTGCTTTTGATCTCTGTTCGGTGGGTCGGTTTTCTCCCTTTTTTCAAAAATTGGATTTTTGAGGTAAAAACAGACGTTCACACAAGTGTTCCATTTTCCTCTCTTCTCTGCTCTTGCTTGCTTTGTGCCGATGATGCTGTGGGAAGGGGAGCGAGCGAAGAGCGAAGAAGGCCACATCGGCTCTTGTTTACGCGCCTTTTTCTTTCTAAAATAGAAGAAACTATCTCGAACATGAGACTCCGACTGATTCTGTATTGTTTTGAGGCCTCCCTTGTACGTAATCCTATCTACTCCTACGTACAAAGTACAAATGTACCGCTCTCAGAACTCAGAACTCAGAACTTACTGACATCACAACCATGGCAGCCGCTAGCCTCCTACAAAAAAACCACACTGGCGATTTTACAGCCAAGAAAAGGGGATATATATGCCCTACAAGTTTTGTAATCTTATTCTAAGAGATGGCCAAGCTGTGGCTGGTCAAAGGTGCAAGTGCAACTTCTTGACCCATTTTACCCATCATGATCGAAGAAAAAAAATCAAAATTCTCAATTAATTAACATTTAAACTGCCCCAGATGCCTCCTGGCCCATACCATTGTCAATCAAATTAAGTGTGCTTTCTGTGATTTCTCTCTGCAAAATCATGTCAGCCCATTCTTCCTGTGTCAATGTCTGAACAGTTTGCATGAATGCGACTTTTTCATGGAGAATGAACTCATTCAAGAGCTGTGTCATTCAGTGCAATCTCCTTTGTGGACAACACCAATTTCCCCTTTTCCTCCACTGCTGTCTTCCAAAGTTGATGAGTCTTTTGAAAATGTCATCTGATGTGAGATGTGTGCTACAGACAATGTCGGTGGATGATGTAGATATAGTATTGTCATCGGTGTTGGCAATGTCGATTGCTTGCTGGTCCTTTTTGTTTGGATCAAATGCCCACAATCCTGTTTCTACCTGCCACCCTTGGAGTTCCGCTGGTTCTGTTGTGGTGATAGTAATTGTTCGCTCTCTGTAAACCATCTCTCCTTTGTTTCTCAGGGTTAAGACCATAGTGTACCCTTCATCTGTCACTTATTTTCCAATGCTGAATAATGATTTTGTAGGTTGGGCAGCACTCTGCTACTTGGGATCCTCTGATTATGTTCCTGTCTGGTAAATGCACTTGTTTGACTGATGGTTCTCTTGTGCACAGTAAGTTGATGGTTTTTGTTGCAAAATGCAATGACGTTGCCCCAGACAAATCCACCACCATTGCTTCTTTCTTTTTATCCGTGGTTTGGTTGTCAAAGGTAAGCAATGCTTGTTTTTAGTGTTGCTCTCTTTTTTTGACTTCACCTTCGTCTTCTAGTATTGTTGCGAGTGGCGAGTGGGGCTCAGTAATTCGACGTATCTGAGTAAGGAGTGTGACATTTGCTTAGTTTATCTAAACTTTGAGAACATGTTGCTTCTGACATTACTATACTGTAAGTTTGATTTCAAACGTAACCTTTACAGTAGCGTAGGGCACACCCTGAACTTAGCAGCCCTCACTCTCCACCGCTGATGGATGGAATGGTTCATTTCCGGGTCAGTGGACTTGTTGCCAGATGCTACTGTAAAGGTTGCATTTGAAATCAAACTTACAGTATGCCCCGCACACTTTCAGTTGGTGTTTGACTTCTTGGACTTCCACCCAGGCTTGCGGTTTGTGGCATTGGCTTCCAACTCCCAACACTTGTCCTCTTAAACTGAGGGGTGCTTTCCGTTACAATGCTTGCAGATTGGAGTGTCTTGGTATCGCTTCTTGCGTTCGGCTTTCTTCTTGGCATGCATTTTTTCTGCTTTGGTTGAGTTGGCGGTTGGCGGTTGGGGATGGGGATGCTGTGTTTTGATTAATCCTCTTTTGAAGTTTGGCAATGTGGTTTCGTGACATCAGTGATTGCCTCCTGCATTGCATTCCTCTCTCTTTAGATTTGCAATATTCTTCGCTGATAACAAACACCTTGATGTTATCCCACGTCTTCTCACTCTCCGGCTTTCGCTTGCATTGAAAAGTCCCACTTCAGACGCTGTCACAAGAATTGTCATCATTCTCTTGGTCATATCCGTGAGAATTGGGGTTGGTGTCATGATAGAAGGAGATGGACATCCTTCTCTACTCTTCTTGCAAAATAGGTAGCAGGGGTCTTGGTACAGTCCCAAGGCTCATCTCATTCTTTTCCAATTTTCATAATGTCAATGTGATCCAAGATCCAACCCATCACCCCTTTTTCATAAGTGATTGATCATTTGGCTTGCCATGACTTCTTGATATCTGAATACTCTTGGTGCAACTCTAACAAGAATTCTTTATCCACTGCTAGGATCTTGTCTCTAAGTCCAAATTCAAATTTGCTCATTGTGGAGGCGTTTGATATTGTTCTTATTTTGGTTGGTGGTTGACTTGGACGCATGAAGGGATGCCATTGGAATGAGTGAGAAAAGTTGCGGACTCAACAATCAATCCGGCATGACCTAGCTCCCCCCCCCCAGTGAGGTTTGAATGACGACTGTGATTTGTATGAGTTCTTCTTCAAGTTGGGTGATGTTCATGTGTGATGGTTGTCCATGGATTTTCGTTGAGGACTCTTTTTTGACCTTTTCCCGTGTTTTGGTTTGTAGATCTGTGTCTCCCATTATTAATGATAGAGGTGTAGAACTGCTAATCAGTGACCGTAATAAAGTAGTAATGAATTGTTTCTACACTGATTTATGTGCTTAAGTTTGAAATTGCAGATTTCAAATTATGGCGTGAGAGTTTCCAGCTGGAGCCCGGATTGACCCCTGGTCTGTCCAACAGTGGTAAGTTAGGTAGATCTGTGTCCAACTGGAAAGAAAGATGATAACTAATCATTTCCTAAATGGCTACAAGTGCACTTGTGGCCAATGTTAGTGTTGTGTGCATGATATCTGGGGTACCAAGTTGCCAAATTAGATAATATCATCTTAATTATATATTCTCTTCCTCGCTTTGGCTTCAGTGTTTCCCTAAGTGATATGTTCACTCTTGTCTTGCCACCTTCATGAATGGTTGTGGGGGTGTGAGAGGTTTGCTGTGTCAATGAAACAAGTCGGTGCTAAGAAGAGCAGGAGTCATTGCTACAATTGACCCACAAATCACTTAACTTTACATTCAGCAACTATTTTTCATATGCAAAATATGCGAAAGAACACTCAATTTTCTCTTTCTTCATTGACCAATATTATTATCCCACCAACTTGCTATGACAGATATGTACCAATGGCAACACTATGAGTCCCCGAGGATGAAATGTGCTTAATATCCACTGGAAATTCAAACTTGACCATGACAGGTACATTCCTTGATTCGATTTCATCGATTCCGAGCT
The DNA here is from genome assembly GCA_036939555.1 of Discostella stelligeroides. Taxonomy (NCBI): domain Eukaryota; phylum Bacillariophyta; class Thalassiosirophyceae; order Thalassiosirales; family Thalassiosiraceae; genus Discostella; species Discostella stelligeroides. Next base: position 6,031 of record JALLAX010000636.1, read on the forward strand.
GATATCGATCATTTAAGCCCGCGGCCCAAACATTCCTCTCGCCAATGAAGAAAACACTCTGAGAACTAGGCCCGGATCCAAGGTTGATTATTTCCTCTGACACATCCACATTCTTTACTACACTCCCATCATTGCTGTTGACGAAGGTACCGTCGCCTAGTTGACCTTCATCATTTCTACCACACGATTGAGCCGTTCCGTCCTCGAAGAGGAAGTACGATGATTCTCTGCTCGATTCGATTTGGTTAATTTTTTTACTACCATCGAAGGACATCTGTGTAATGAGTAGCATAAAGTCAGTAAGATACCAACCCGAGTTTTCAAATCTCAATAACACGATAACTCACCCTGCTGGGGACGAAGACTGGATCCCCCCCAGTGAACTTGCAAAGCTGACTAAAAATATTGCTTCCGCATCCCCAAGCTGTGCCATTGTTATTGTTTAAAAAGATGGCAAAGTTCAGCCCCGTTGATACGTCAGTGACGCCATCAAGATCTTTTAACAGACTAGGTTCAGGAAATGTTTCTTGGTCAGGTCCTTGGCCAAGTTGTCCAAATGCATTAGAGCCACAGCCATAGACCTTGCCGTCTCCTGTCACAATCAATGTGAAATCAGAACCGATCGCTCCTTTTTCTGCGTTGTTGATACCTGGTACTTCGCGGAAGTATTCTGAGGAAGGAGTAGTGCTTATGTCTGTGCAAAGTTGCCCTTTACTGTTGCTTCCGGCTACATATGCTTTACCTTCATCTGAAATTAATAATGAATGCATCTCTCCTGAATCCGATTTAGCACCAACTCCAGCAAAGACACGTTTAAAAGTAGGAGCAGGCACAAATTTGCCGTTGGCATCGATCACTTCTTTAACTTCGTTTTTGACATTTCTACGCTCACAATTTTGCGGGTTGTCAAGACAACCCAAGGAACCAATGCCAAGATGTCCAAAATACCCAATGTCGGATTCAATAAAACCTTGCGCCTCAACGTTACCATCTGCGTCGATGATGAAGGTATGCCTCGATCCAGCAGAGATATCAATGACTTCGGCGTCAATCATCTCCGGAACTGGCTGATCTTGTCCCAGTGCGCCTCCTCGACCTTCCTCGGCACCCCAGTAAAACCAATCGAGTATAAGCTCAGTAGGGGACTAGTGAGTGAGAGAAAGCAATAGACGAAAAACAGATGATCATGTATGAGCGCAAGTGAGGGAAAGATGTTTGAGTCATGAAGTTCGTCGACGTACAAATGTTGGAGACATGGTCCTACAAGAGAATGTGTGAAAAAATGCTTTCAGGTGAGGTGCAGGGACTCAGTCATTTGATAAAAATAAGAACCATACTCACGGAAGAAAAGTAGGCTCATCTGGAATGAACGGGGAAAAATATATGTTAACGCGATACGAATAAAAGATTTTCACAGACTAGGTGATCATCAAACATTACCTGTAGGCTGCATTGTTGGCTCGTCTGTTTCAATGGTTGGTGACTATCAATAAGTTCGGAAGAGGAAAATGAGAAATCATGCAAGGGAACCGAATGAAAATGTCAATATTCTATGCTCACCATCGTCGGGAATCGAGTTCTGAATAACGCAACACAATTCAGAAAGAACAACATTGTCAATAAGAGTGAAATGGCAAAAGGTTTCAGGGATGCAAAAATACAAAAATACGTACGGTTCCAGCGTCCTAGCAACAGAATGTGATTAGTGAAAGGAATGCATTGAGGGCGTGACGAACAGAATTGTACAAAAAGCACAATTGCAGCACAAGTACCATCAAAAGTCAATGAGAGATACTTACGACTGTTGGCAAATAGGAAGAAGTAAATAGTGAGAATGAGTGAGAGGACTCGCAAACAAAGGATGCAAAAAGACACCTCCCACTCACAACTGTAGGATTCAGAGTTGGCGTTAATGTCGTGGGGTTCAACGTAGGCACTAATGTTGTGGGGCTCAGAGATGGAAATAATGTTGGTGGTGTTGTTGGTTCGTCAGTTGGATTGAACGTGGGTTGCACTGTTGGGATCTTTGACGGAGCCATCTACATGTGGACGAGGGCCAGAGACATGAGCAGGTCGATCGTCAGATGAGTGTAAAGGGTTTCATCGGATAAAAGACAACAATCACAACTACTGACCGTAGGATATGCTGTCGGATATACCGTCGGAGACTCGGTGGGCAATACACAACTGATAGCAACCGTGTGCGTTCCCGAACTTGAAATCTTCGTAATATCAAAAAAATCGCCCTCATCTCCAAACTCTACCAACACTGGAGTTGGTTGTACTTCGCTCTCTCCGATACCCAACTGAAATCGATAATTCTGCCCGGTGGAATACACCACATCTCCTTCCGCAATGAAGAAGGCGCTCTTTGAGCTTGCGCCGGAACCCAACCGTATTACGTCAATGTCGCTGGGCATCTTGACATTAACCGGTTCCGTTGAATCTTTATACGTACCGTCGCCGAGTTGTCCCTCATCATTACGACCGCAAGACTTGACTTTTCCGCTCTCCTGAAGGAAGTAAGATGATTCATGTCCAGCCTCGATTGATGTAACGTTGGTGACGATCAGTTCCTGTGATGACATGACAAACAAAGTAATATTTAGTTTGGTACGACCATCAAGCTGAACACCCACCAAACTTCTCTTTCAAGAAAAGGATACAGTTTTCGCTTCGTTGCATACCTTTGGCACGTGAACTGCATCACCATTGGTGGTCTCGCACATTTGACCAAACAAGTTACTTCCGCTCCCAAACGCACTCCCTGTTCTCGACAAGAACAAACTAAAACTCAAGCCGGCCGAAACTTCCGTAATATTTCTCAATCCATTTCTATTGTTGGGGATGGTTGTTCCATTGACATTCTTCCCTAATCCCAACTCGCCATTTTCGTTACTGCCGCAACCAAACACCTTCCCATCCGCCTGCAAAATGAGAGTGAAGTCAAGTCCGACTGCGGCCGCCACGGCACGAAACGTCAATCCAGAAATCTGGTGGAACTTATCCCTTGACTCATAATCACCGAGGCATAATTGACCCTTGTCATTATTCCCCGTCGTGTACACATTTCCCCGCGTATCAATGAGGACGGAATGCATATCCCGAGAGTCACCGGGTGCACCTGCCCCGGCGTACACTTTCATAAACTTGGGACTTGGGACGATATCCCCGTCACTGTTAACAACATTATAAATTTTCCTGAAAGCGTTGGGCCCTTCCTCTAAATTGGATCGGTTCACACCCATATGTCCTTTGTAGCTGCCCATGCTTTCGATGAAACCACTCACGGAGGCGGTGCCATTTTTGTCAAGTTTGAAGGTATGTCGAGAACCAGCCGAGACGTCAATGACTTCGTAGGGTTGAGCGTCGGGAAGCTCAACGTCAACACCGACTACGGAACCACGACCTTCGTCTCCTCCCCAGTAGAACCAATTACATTCTGCATTATCATATGTTAAATGGGAAGAGGAGAAGGTGAGAAAGATGCAAAACACGCAAAGCCTTGAGTGTGTCATGTGAAGTTTATCACTTACCCTGGATATACTTTGTTGGTGAGGCAGTTGGACTTTCACTAGATGGACTCAATGATGGATATTCAGTATCGATGATTTCTACGCTGGGCGGATAGGTGGGAGAATGTGAGGGGAAATATGTTGGGAGATATGTGGGAAGATAAGTGGGAATATGAGTGGGCTCGAGTGTTTCACAAATACACTCTGGCATCGGCACTGGTACCGGCACTGGTACTGGTACTGGTACTGGTACCGGCACTGCTGGTAACGGTTCTGGAGGATGCCACCATCCACCTCTTCCTCCACCTTTTTGCCATCCATGATAAACCATAGACGGTGTAGGTCCGACGCCCCAGGTAGCAGAAGCCCAATCATAAGGTATCGCTGCCGAACCATGGTTGTTCCATCCTTGTTGGTAAAATCCGTTATCATTGTAGTACACGTTTCCTCTCTTTCCAGACAGATTTCGGACTTTTCTATTATCACCACCGGCACCACCAGAAGCAGACGACGGCGCATTTGGCTTGCCACTGCTCAATACCAGCTTGCTTGAATACGATGACATTTCATCCCCTTGCCCGCCTCCTCCTCCTCCTCCTCCTCCTCCTCCTCCACCACCACCACCACCACCATAGCCTTTGCCTCCGCCTCCATCACCGTGATTCGGTGTAGGACATGGTGGACACCACCAATTAGTCGTTCCACTCTCGCTCTTGTTCGAATCA